>JBBPOK010000231.1:0-46414 GCA_038091415.1 Leccinum variicolor | reverse complement strand
GAATGCGATTCATAACCATAACCATATTTGCAGTCACCGGCAGACTGCTTGCTCTGGCCATTGCAAAACCTGTACCAAACAGCCTGAGGAAGGCGGGCGGCATGGCCATACTGCTCGCCAGAGAGTCTTCCTTTCTAGACTCCAACAAAACCATTGATCTTGACGCAATCACCTCTCATGGTATATCAGTCAGGGAGTACGTGGAATGAACTGCTACATTAGATTGGTCTGCTCAAGCTTTTTTTTAGGAAGATCCTTAGTGGCCTAGACAATTACGAGATGAACACAGGGACGATGCATGTATCCTTTCGCAGTGGAACGGAGGGGCCGACTCGGAACGCGTGGCAGTAGCGTCTCACTGACCCCTTGTGAAGACAGCATGTGGATGGGCGATATTTCGATTGGCACTCCTGCCAAGACCTTTAAGGGTAAATTATCCTCGTGTCATTCTGATATATAAGCTGATCTACGTCACAGTCCGCATCGACACCGGTGCAGCGTAGGTACTTTCTTTTAGTCCATACGGCCGTTTTTGTTCAATTCAACAGAGCGATATGTGGGTGCTGCAGACAGGCTGTGTTGGGATTTACGGAGTTCGCGACCTCTGGGATCCCAATTCATCTAACTCTGTCAAGAACCAGAGGAAGTCGTTTCGGTTCAAATATGCAGATGGAGCTTCAGAGGTGACCATCGGTGGATTCACTGTATGTTTTGTATCCCTTATCTGAGCATTGAATTCTGACGCCAAGCGCGGCTAGGCAGACACTCAGACCTTTGGTTCTGCAACATTGTACTCTTTGTTACGGAAAAATGGAAATGCGGACGGTTTATTGGGATTGGTCTTCCCTACCATCTCGAATTTTCGTGCTGATCCGCTGTTTGAATCGCTTTCCAGACAAAATAGACTAATCAATCCGACATTCTCATCAAAACTCTCTCTTTCTGAGGCCGAGATGTACGTCGGTGGAGTAAACAGTGTGCTGTATAATGGTGACATCGCTTATATACGCGTAACAGTTCCTGTGAGTTAAAATGGTACATGGGAGTGGATGTTGCTGACATTGGCACTTATGTAGGGATTCTGGCAGGTGTCTATGGACAATGTTCGTGTTAATGGTGATACACTCCTCGAAAATATATTTGTTATTTTCGACACTGGTGCAAACTACATCTACAGAGATTGGGAATGGGTTTCAGACATATACAAACGCATTGGCGGTACTCTCGACGAAGATGGAGCCTTTGGTGTCTGGACACGTGAGTTCCGATCGCGTTCTGTACCTTTTTATCGACAGCCCGGCCTGCAGTACCTTGCGACTCATTCCCAACTGTTAGTGAGCCTCACCTTCGGTGGCAGGTCGTTTGAAATTCCTCCCGAAGTTCTCAGACTTGATCCAATTGAGGAAGGTTCTCCCGATTGTTTTGAGCGCTATCGTGGCCCAGCGCTCACGTCACGGTGAGACTTTCCTGCAGGGCGTATACAGCGTGTTCGATTACACTAATTCACAGTTCGGGCTTGCGGACCTGGCTTGAATCATCATGAACATTCCCGGTGACCTACATGTTTATGAATTTGATCTATAATTATTTAATAGTGGAGTTCGAACTTAACGTCGGCAGCAGTGCGCTTGCGGAAGATGCGAAGGAAGTCGTTGTCCTCCAATCGACGCATTGCCTACAAAAAAACAAACGAGTAGAAAACACTGGCAAATTGGTCGTTGTATCGCACTTGTATTTGAAGAAAACTCAGCGGGGCAATATTGAAATATTGATGCCTAGCCTATTTACTTCCCTGCCTCAAAGGTCCAGTGTATTTAATTCACCCACGAGGACGATGACGATCAAGGATCTTGTTTTTGCGACCGGCTTCGGTGGTGGGCTTTCAACCATGCCGAGCTTGGGGTTAATGCATGCACGTCGACTCAAACTTGTCTAGGAGTTTTTTCGCGGCTCTTTCCTAATGATCGCATTCGATCATGATCGTTCGTTGGGGGGTGAAGGTTTGGATATTTCCAAGACTCGGTTGGGGAAGTGTTGCCGAGAAGGTCGGAAAAGTGTGGGGTTTAGGTGCGGAAGGAGAATTGCAAGGAGTGTATAGACCAACCGGCCATCAGAGGCTGTGGATCGCAATGGGTAAGTTCATCGTCGATTCGTCGATTTATTGAATCCCCCTAATTGCTGGGCTCGGGAATAGGCAACCTCCCCCGTTCTCGGCTGTCCTTGCTGAATCTCGCGCTTCATAAGTGCATTGTTCTTGGTGTGCTACGTACTACGAGACTGAGGGACTTCCAGAGATCGAAGTCATCGAGGAATGCATTATTGACTCGACTGGATGAGCGGAGCCTTGCGAACGTGCATCTTGGAGTTCAATGACAACGCCAACGCGCTGGACACCGAAGCGGGGTGTTATCATGAGAACAGTTCGGCCCCGTTTGTCCTGTCTTCTCAGGTCTTCGCCGTACTTAATTCCATGCTACATAGCCTTCAATACCAGAGCCCCGTTACTAAAGCCAACTTGCTGAACGATAATAGACAAATACATTCTTGGATAATTGGGTTGGCTTGACGTGTTGGGAAGTTGCCGAATTATTGTCTGCTTGATTGCACCTGATTTGGGTATGGGCATTTTGAAGGGCCCGGCAGGTCGAACCCAAATGGAGGATTCCAGGGGTTGAGAGTATGTAAACGCGAATTTGCCGACCCCAAGGGAATTTCAATTAAACCACTTACTATGATATGAGGTTCTTGCAGGACTCGGAAGCATCCAAAGGATTACTACTGATAGACCGTACGAACCGAAATTGGGGTTCAGGCTAGTAGCATGCGATCGGGGTGTGAAACAGGTTGGTAACCAATGGCGGTCGTGGTAAGACAGATCAGATAGTAACTAGCCAGGTGTTGATTTGAACAATACTGTACAGATCAGCTGTTAGAATTGTTCATGATTAGGTCGTGGAGCCAACGTCGGAAGGCGATAAGCGATGTGTGGTCCCGGTTTGGTTCGCAGTACTTACGGACGAAGCCTTTCTGCAAGGTTGAAGTTGGGTACTAGTGGTTTAGGACTGCTTCGAACTGGTTCGGACGATTCTGCGCTTACTGAGTACCGTAAAGATTATTTAATTTCCTTTTTTCGATCGCATTCGAAAGCTCCTGATTGGAGGTGAGGCCTACGTGAGTATGGAAGACGTCTCGGTAACTTGAACGTCGGTAGCAGTGCGCTTGCTGAAGATGCGAAGGAAGTCGAAGTTATCCTCCAATCGAAGGACGTGACATTGCCAGCAAAAAACAAACAACGAGTAGAAGACAGACTGGCCGTCGTATCGAACTTGTATTGGAAGGAGACAACAAAAGTTTCTCGACGAGTCGGGAAGAACTTGAAAAAGGTTAGCCTGGTGCCAGAAGTAGTAATTTTGTTTCGGAGAATAATTATGACGTAATAAATATAACTGTCGGAGTTGAGTTAGAAAAAAAAATAAAGCAAAATAAGTAGAGTATTACTACTACTAGTGTTTGGGATGCTGCGGCTGTGTCTTACCGTCGCCTGCCCCACTCCCCGTGAGTCTGTGCCATCTCTACTGGCCTCATCTCCGTCCCGACCCTCCTTTTAAACCTAATACTACTCCTCCTCCTCCCCCTCAACCATGTCGGTCCTCGTACCCGCTACCTTCCCCAGCCTTTCCACCGTCTTCATGGCTGCTGCCACCTCCTTCCTGCTTTTGTTCGTCGCTCGCATCCTCTTCTTGCTCATGCGTCTCTGGGTCTGTCCCACTATGCGTCCAGAAGCTCAGGAGAAAGAACGCTTTTTTCTCTACACCGCATCTGCCGCCAAACCCTGGGTTACTTCTCTGCAGTGGAATACTCTCCCAGCATCCCTCCCATTTACGCTAACACTCTCGGAAAAACCTTCCACGGTGGTTGGAAACGGTGTCGGCATTGGCATGTCTGCAAAGTCTACCCAGGCCCTCCCTATCACCAACTGGTACCCGCGGACGGGGCCACGGTTTCAACCGCCTCGTGAGTACTCCCCACACACTTGGTTGCGTCCCACATTTGAGCGATATGATGTTAGCACCTGCACTCTACCAAAACCCTGTACCACTTTCTATGGCAAAGATGATCATGTCGCGACACGTGAGTCGCTCTTCTTTTCCCTCGGCCTCGTGTTTCCGACGGTGTGTTCTCCCGCGCAGACATTCCGCAAACCGAACCCCAATCGGCCTCGGAGATACTCTACGGAAAACTCTTCCCGGCCGACGGCACCTCCACAGACGCCGTCCCGCCTATACCACTCGATAGCATAACCTCTTCCCGCTAATCACCTCGTCCAAAAGCAAACCTCACTGGGCAACGTGGGCCTGCTCCATTGGCCCGACTTAACTTATTTGACGGACATACATGCACACACTCGACTACGCGTTATCAGACATCTGCACCTGCTCTAATCACACACACATGATCTATTGGACTATTCCCTAGTTCTCCACGACCGACGACGATGCCCTCGGGAAAACTTCGGAATTTCTATGCTCTCGTCTTTTCCCCCGCAAGGCCGGCGGTTTGCCATCCGACAATGGCCGGACCTAGGGGTGGACGACCCATGTTCTCGACTATGGAACTACTAAAATGGATAATCTTCTTTATGTACCTAACGAACTTTTTTTTGTTTTCTTCATCCCTCTCTTTTGTTTTTCTTTCATTGATTCATATTCATTCTTTTCTTGATTATTCTTTTCTATTTTGTTTTGTTTTGCAGTGTAGCTTCGAATCGTACAGAACTTTTTAGTCACTTTTTTGCCGGTTTACATAGTGGGTTGGGCATGTGTGTCACAGGCAATTCGAGATACGGGACATTGGGGTATTGCATCCGCCGTTCTACTCCTGACAGTCTAATGATGACCGAACAGTGCAAATATTGTCGCTTCTAGGCGACGCGCATGCCCTAAAAAAATTACATTCACGACAAGGCTCCCAATACGAGTAACACGTTTACGGGTTTTTGTTTGGTTCAACTAGACTCGCGCAGGAGCTCCGAGAGCAATTTATGCCATCCTGTACATATCGCACGGGGGAGTATAGTTCTTCCTGGGTGACTCGCCGATCCAGCAATCATAGTTTCTGGCTTGCCAAGGACCCTCGGACACAGACACGGCGAGTGAATGTGAAGGCTGCACGATCTCAAGGACGGGCGAATCTCGGTGGCTTGATCGGTGAGATGCAGTCGCGTGCTGGCGGTTCGGCATTCGCAGCAGGGTTCTAGGCTCAAGTCGTCCATACCTCTGCTCGCTCGGGTGTGGCGACTCGACGCTACCCCGCACGAATGAGCGTGCGTTGAGGCTCGCGAGCAGCGTGTTGCAGTATACGCTGCAAAGTGGGTAAAAGAGGGCCATAAAGATGAGGTTGTCCGGGTATACGGCGAGCTACCGGCGGAATAGCACGCATAAAGAGGCGGAAAGTGAGAACATGGGAAGGCAACGAGGAAGAAACGTTGTCGAGACGCACCAGGATGGAGGCGAGAAACGCGAAGAGAGCGGAGGAAAGGCCAGTGTTGACCGTGATGAAAATCAACCGAAGAAGCATTTGGTCGGTGCTGGGTGACGGACACGTTGAACAACGTCGATACACGCACGGATAGGCTGAAAGGGACACACTTTGCGAACCCTGTCCGCCCCATGGCGAGAAGGGTACATAAAGAGATCGTGATGATGACATCGACACCTGTGGCGACGCCGTCGAGTGCGAGAGCCACTTTCTGAATGTCTCTCGTCAGAATTTTGTAAAGGCGGATCTCAGAGGGGTGCATCGCACCGTAAGCAGGGGCCCTGAAAGAACGGCAATGTTCGTTCGGGATAGCAATGCTATGATTGCGTAGACTGCACAACCATTCATCAGATGCACTTCATTAATGCTGAAGTACACCACTTACAAGTACCCAAAGCTGAGCATTTGATTCAGTCGCGGGAGGTGGAAATATAAGAGGACTCACCAAGCTGGGCAACTATGAATGGTGCCAAGAAAAATGGCAATAGCCATCTGAAGCGACTTTTCGTCACTGAAGGGATGTGAGTCACTTGACAAGGATTCACGACGCAATACACGTACAGAACCAAATACGATATATGAAAAACGATTGGACGGTGGTAGAAACAACCGACTGTCCACAAGACGTAAGGCTTACGATCATTATGAACGGAAGAGCTGATCCTCACGGCAACTACTATGGCAATTAATAGGGGGCTATGCTAACTGTTAGCACTGGACTCTCAGAAGAGAGTGCCTGCCTACTTACGGATGGATCCATCGGAGGAAACTAACGTCCCCAAAGTGCAGAATGAGTGGTTGCCACACTAATGTAAAAATGTTAGCGCACAACTTTCCAGGCTCCCACATGCAGAATCTCACCGCCTGCACACATAAGGACTATGTGAACAGTGTCTAGTGCAAACACCCATGCTACCTGAGAATGTTAAGAAGTATAACCTGTGTAGTCATGTGGTAACTTACTAGTGACTTGAGTGTAACGGGGTCCTGGGTGTAGCTGGTCACCGTAAGTACGTCGGCAAGAGAGTGAAATTCATGTTGGAACCCACCGCTCGTAGTAGAGGAACCTGGAAGGTATGACGATCAAAAAAGGCTCTGCATATTTCACGAGATACATACGTCTGTGATATGCTGACACCATACAGCATTATCGAAACGAATACCGCTGCGAGTATGGGTCCCCAGTTATAGCTAAGGTTAATGATCGTACTTGGACCTGCATCCGTGGTCATACTAGCAAGGGGAATTCAATACCGACTGGAGAAGGGAACGTGGCAATCACGGCATCGATACTATACAGTTTTGTGGTTATTGGTGCACTGGAATTATACGATCAACACGGACAGTGTAGGCCCTCGACCACAGCCAGTGTACCGTGCATCAGCGTACAGCATAGCATATGGCTTCTTAGAACAATGATCAAATGCGGAGAACTGTGACAGGATATTTCTTCGTCAGGCAGATGAGCCAGGCCTTCAGGACCATCCTGAAGGAATGTGCTGATACGTGCAAGTCAGCGGGCTTGCGGTCGCTGCGACTTGGGGAATGTCGAGCCTCGTGCGTTTCTTGAAGAGATTAATTAGTCGTGTCTGGCTTACATAGTAGATGATGAGATGGCCGCTGAGCGCTGAGGATCAAGATCAACTTTCAGAGGCTATTCCTGGACCCTTTAGGGGACAGGTTTTGGGGGGGAAACTGTTTCACACTGAGTTTCTGATTTGACGTTGCCTTCAATGAAAACCATGAAAGTAAGAAAGACTTAGAAAGTCGGAACACTCCATGGACGTTACAACAAACGTAGTACTTACTGTACGACGAGTCAGACTCCGAGAACTCTCCGAGGGAGAACTTCAATTCCTGGACCCTTTAGGGGACAGGTTTGGGGGGGAAACTCGTGTTCAACTGGTACCGGTCCCGGGATCCGTTTGGCAGTGGCGTGGATAGATTGTGGCGTGGGTAGATTACTTAACACTTGGAGTTCTTCACGGTCGAGTTGCATCCTTCCTGCGGTCCAGCTGATCCTTCATTAGCGATATTGAGATCGTCGACTGACCGCACCCATGTATTGAGTTCGAGATGGTACGACGCGTGGGTCCAGGGGAGCCCAGAGGGCTGTGGTATTCGGAAACCAGGGCCGGAGAAACACCTTACAAATTATGTAATAATTACGATTATTTTTGTCTTGATTGTTGATCTGTTGCAGGCTTGGATTGCAGCCATGACTCCCATGGGCCATGGAACACCTTGTGGCCTGGTTTTACAGTCTCCCAGGGGTGTTTTTTTTGGGACGAATGTTATTGTATTATCTACAACTGGCTAACTGTAACGTAGTGAATTTTTTTGTAGTTCCGCAACTGCCGCATATTGATTCATTTCTGAAAGTGGATTACCTGTTAACTTGGCTTGACCACTCTTGCAATGCCACCTGGACCGTACCTATGGTCAGTGCCGGCGATACTGCCAGCGGCGCGGTCACGGTAAGTTTATTGATTCTTGTTGTATCAAACTTCGATCGAGCTTTGCTAGGCCCGCCGCCCATACATATCACAAACACGGAATCTTTGTGAGTTGCATGAACTGCAGTGCTTGACTAGCAGTAACTTCAACTTCGCCACCGATTGTGACCGACATGACCAGTTTAACTCGTTGACATAGCTCAGGCCTAGCGCTCAGGACTGTCTGACAGGTCAAGCCAAGCATATTTCCCAGTCACAATCTGCGTTATCGCCTGGTTTAATCTGAACTAAACAGGCTCTATCATGTGTCAATTCGCCCAACGGACACGTAGTTCGTCCCACAGCCAGATAATCGAGTCACACACTGCTTGCAATTATGGCTCACCTGACACATAGATGGGGAATATCAATATCTGAGCGCAAACGCACCTGTGATGTTATCTTTTTTGCGTTCTTTGTTCAATCCCCAACTGCCTGGAGATATGTCCGTCCACGAAGCCTCCGACTCTCTCACCTTCCCCGATCTGTACGAGGCAGGTATTGCTGAACTTCAGCAGGGCCTTGGGAACGGTCGGTTTACTAGCGTAGACCTTGTCAAGGTTGGCCCTATTCCAGGGTATCAGCGATTTGCTGGACTCAGATGTGTTTTCTAGGCGTACCTCGCGCGAATTGAAGAAGTCAATGCTACCCTGCATGCAGTCATAGAGACGAACCCACAAGCCCTGACACAGGCTGAAGCTCTCGATGCGGAGCGCAAGTCCGGTGGAAGTCGTGGTCCATTACACGGCATCCCGTTGCTACTCAAAGACAACATTGCGACTCTGCACGAAGAGGGTGAGAGCGCATTTCGCATGCCTTGATTAATCTGCGTTAATGCTCTGCCCTGCAGGTTTGCATACAACTGCCGGTACATACTTGACGTTCTCATCATGCCCGGCTAGCGCCTCATCTTTGTGTCAGGATCACATGCTCTCCTAGGCGCTGAGGTCGCAGGCGATTCTCCTGTGGCGGCGAAGCTACGCGAGGCTGGTGCTATTTTTATCGGCAAGGCCAACATGTCCGAATGGGCCAATTTTCGGGGGAAAGTCCCTAACGGGTTCTCTGGACGGGGTGGACAGACATTGTCTGCGTACTATCCAAACGGAGATGCCTCTGGATCCAGCTCTGGTAGTGGCGTCGGGATGGCCATTGGTCTCGCAGCTGCTGCCCTTGGCTCGGAAACGGACGGCTCTATTGTTTCTCCGAGCAGCAAGAACAACATCGTCGGGATCAAACCTACCATTGGGTTAGTGTCTCGTACGAAAGGTGAACTTTCAAAGCACCAATTTTATGAAACTGCTTGCTGATTACTCGTCGTCTAGTCATCCCAATATCGTCTACTCAAGATACAGTCGGACCTATGTGTCGTTCCGTCGCAGATGCTGCGCTTTTGCTTTGCTTCATTTCCGGAAAAGATGAGGACGACGAAGCAACTAAAGGACAACCCGAGGTTCCCGATTACACAAAGGCTTTAGATAAAAACGCACTCAGGGGCAAAAGACTTGGTGTGCCGCGGAAGCTGATCAAGGATGACTGTCCGATCAGTGCAGAATTTGACAAGGCCCTGGATGTCCTCCGCTCCCTTGGTGCAGATATTGTAGACCCTGCTGAATTTCCAAATGCAGAGGAGCTCAAATCATCTCAATATGAGCAACTGGTTCTTACTGTGGAATTCAAAGTTGGAGTCACCAAATACATCGAAGGACTTCGAAAGCGTCCAGAGGGTATCAATAATCTCGCGGATCTCATTCGGTTTAACAACGAGAACAAGGACAAGGAACTCCCGGAACCTTATCACACCGACCAGTCTCAGTGAGTTTGAGCTTTTGCTCGGGGCCATTAACTAACACTTATCCTTTGCAAGGTTGTACAAATCTGAGGCAAGCAAGGAAGACGAAGAGTACTACGAAGCCGTCAAGAAAGATTATCAACTTGGCCGCACAGACGGTATCGATGCTACGTTAAAGAAATTCGCACTTGACGCAATCGTTTTGCCGTCAAACTACAGTACGTCAGCCCTCATCTTAGTTGAATATTCCCCGAGACAGTTTCGAAACGCAGGTTATGCGACAAAGGCTGCGGCCATTGCGGGATATCCACTCTTATCTGGTACGCACTTTAATCAGCGTTCGCTAGTTTGTTTTTATGCATGAGAATTCGTATAGTTCCTCTAGGTTTCCTTTCGGATGCTACTGAACCGACACCAAACCCACCCGCCCCTTTGCATGACAAAACTCCGGGAATGCCTTTCGGGCTGTGCTTCATGGGCACGGCCTACAGCGAGTATCAGCTGATTGGCTTTGCTTATGCATTTGAGCAGGCGACGCATGCACGGTTAAAGAGAAAGGCGTTCGCTGATGCCGTACCCAAGACGCAACTCAAGGATATCGTATCGTCTTTATGATCTAGCTGGGTCAATTAGGATCGAAATTCGTCGTTTTGAATGTTTGATGTTGTATATGGTACATATAATAGAGTGCTTTGAACCACGATAATGTTTGTTGAGCAACAAGTACTGTACGTGGCTGTGCAGAAGAGATATTACTGAATTAGGAAAACAACACCTAGTCTTCACTGACGTCCGACATGACGAAGCATAGCAAGAACAACACGGCCTCTTCCGTTTTCTCGTATGCAGAAAAGCAGAAAACAGAGTATGGAACGAAACGCGTAAGTATTCGGTACACTTCTTGAGAGGGTCAGTAAAACTCATTTGAATCGAGAGGCTCTAGCAACGCCTAGGAAATGAATCCATGCGAAATTTCGATGCCTGCGCTCTCTGCTTACAGCGTGCACGAGATCCAATTGCTTGCGATCACGGCCACTTGTTCTGCAAAGAGTGCGCATACACTGACCTCCGTACGCAATCTGATGCTCTACTTTGCGATCGAACCGCTGACTCTCCACGCAGTGAACCAGAAGAAAGATATCAAGAGACAGAAAGACCGGCTAGAAAAGCTCAAAAAAGAGGCAGAAGAAGAAAAAAGACGCGCGTTAGAAGCCGCGAGGGAGCGAGTTCTGCGAGATTTCGAGAAGGGTCAACTCGGTTTATCCGCCAATTTGCCTGCTATTGCCTCGACGTCTGGCGCCGACTCTGCTAAAGAGGGTGCGTTCTTGTGGTACCCATGCATCCTGATCTTTCAGCGAACTCTTCGCAGGTCGCGCTGGCAAACGGAAACTTGATTTCGACAGTTCAACTGTCGATATGCTGGCAAGGGAGGCTGAGGAGGCAGCCCTCAGATTGATAGAACGAGAACAGGCGGAGGCACTGCGGCATAAGTTGCCAGATTTCTGGTTACCATCGCTAACGCCTACCTACACATCGAACGGCCCACCATCATCATTGAAAGACGTAAAGATTCAGACGATGTGTCGAGGAGGGAATCCACCTCATGCAATCAAGTGCGTATCATTTCAGAGAACCTTAAACCCTGTCTTACCTTGTATATGCGAAGCTTGAAATTATTTATTCCTGTTCAATTCTCATTCCCGACTTCTTCCAATGCGCATTCGACAGAATCCACACCTGCAAGTAACGAGGTGAAAAAGCCCGAAGAGCCGAAGAATCCGATATGTCCTTCTTGCAAATCCAATTTCTCGAATAATAAAATACTATACCGTACGTGTGCTTCACTTTGTTGGTATCGAGTTATAGGTGATTCATATATATAACCTGTAGTGATGCGGCCCTGTTCCCATATTGTCTGCAAGGTTTGCACAGATTCCCTTGTACGGCCAGCCAGCCAGTGCATTGTTTGCGATCGGAAATTGACCGAATCTGACATCGTCGAGCTCAAGAGGGAAGGTATGTATGTGCAACCTGCGATTCAATCGTCATGCTACAATATTTTACCAATCATCTATGCTCATCCTTTTGTCAGGTACTGGGTTTGCAGGAGGCGGACTTGCAGAAACAACAAAGAAAGGGGTCGCTTTCCAAGGATAGCCAACCAAAGTTTCTGTGCGTATGGTTTTCCCAGTGCTCAATGTATCCATGCTATAACACACTGTCATGATCCGCATCACAAATTCCTACACTTCCAACATCCAGACCCTGCTAACAGTCAGACTTGACGTGTCAATGCTTCCCCATATTTTTCATGCTCCTGTCTGGGTACAACTATCACGATGAGAATGAAGACCCAAGTTAGCTCAGTCATACGCATGTCGGTTAAACCAGAGTTACATGTACTGACCTTGCCAGGATTAAATAATCCCAGAGGATCAATCGTCTTTTTGATTGTCCACATCAACTCCACAGTGCCTTCACCCAGCTCGGAATAGAGGTATTCACGCTTGCCGATGCCCACACCGTGCTCACCCGTGCCTAGCCATGAGTGTTCAATCAATAGCACTGAGCAAAGTGCGAAAATTATATGAAAGGAACTTACATGTACCCTCCATTTGTATTGCACGTTCGACCATTCTGTGGACAGCTTCTTGTACCATTGCCCGCTCTTCGTCATTCCGGAAGAGAAGCAGTGCATGGAAGTTACCTGTTGGCCCATTTCTTATGGAAGTGAACTAGAAACAGAACTGGAGACGAACCATCACCGACGTGACCCACAATGGTAGATACAAGCCCCAGTTCCTGAATGTCCCGCTTTGTCTCGTACACGAGATCAGGAAGCTTCGAGACTGGGACGCTGTTGGATGACGTTGACATCACATCAACGACGATTATCTGCATCTGCAGGGAAAGAAGACCGACCACACGTCCGTAGGCCATCCTCTCGACCCTTCCAAAAGTGCCAATCCAGCATGGTGAGCGTTCTTCCTATCGGCCCATAAGTCTTTTGCATCTTTTTCACTCCGCGCCAACTCGAAGCCAGTGGCGCCGTGCTTCTTTACGACTTCCTTGACAATTCGGGCTGTCTCTTGAAGCGATGCTTGAGTAGGTCCTTGGAATTTAAAGAAGAGGGAGTCGACTTGGGGGTAGGTGCGTTGAGAAGCACCATAAAGGCTTATCGAACGCATGAATTCGGAGTCACAGAGTTCGACGCATTCTGAGAATGTAGACACATGCAGGATAAATGGTTGGCTTTGTCAGTCGAGTCGGAAGCTCGGCGACACAAGAAGCACTTACGAATACCAACTCCATGATTCATCACATCGATCACCGCTTCCGTTGCCTTCTTGACGTCAGGGAACTGTGCAATAGCAACAGTTGTGGGTAAGACCGGAGCCAAACGTATCGTAACTGTCCCGGGAGACAAACATGAGTTAACACAAAAGATGGGGTGACGGGGGGAACTAGGAGATCCGAGATATTGAACTCACCTTCAGTTATAATTCCTAAGGTACCTTCCGCACCGATGAATAACTTCGTCAAGTCGAATCCCGCTGAAGACTTCCGGGACCGTTGACGTGTTTTAATAACCTCCCCGGACGGAAGAACCACTGTCTGTCAGCAACGGAGTCAAGTTACGTTTGTAACAGCAGATTTCAGATTTACACATACTGCATTAAGGAACCATTCGGCTTTGGCTGTTCCATACCGCACTGCATTGGCTTTGAGAAGGATTGTCAATTTGCGTCAAAGAGCCACGAAGAAAAACCATACTTCCGGAACATCCGGTGCTCATCATCCCGCCTATTGTTGCTCCCAGTGCAGGATCCAACTAAGAACACGTCACGTCCAATAACTGACATTTGGAATAGGTGTATACCCACAGGAAAGAATAAAGGAATACCTGTTGATATGAACCCAAGTTAACTTCGATCCCAACACGAAAATTTCAAGAACATGTACCCTTCTTCTGTAATGTCTCGTTAATCTCCACCCAGCCAATCCCAGGCTGACAAACTATGTCTGAATCTTGTTCTGTACAGCGCCGAGAAGTAAATGGGGTGAAGATTTGGAAGCAGCATAGATATAGATGGGTAGACCACGCCAGACATGCGTTAGTTACTTCGAGTGACTTGAACAGAGCATACGAACCATGAATCTCCAGAACCTTATTCATGTTCGACATGTCGACGCAAATGCCGCCTACTTCATGCTACATAAAAGTCAGTCACGAGTGACCTATGGAAACTCATAGAAAGTGGCGAATCGAGCATGGGGGAAACGACGTGTGAGAAAATATTGCGTTCGCGTAGCCGACCGAGGGATAAGGGCCCCGGGGTGCAAATTGTGGAACGTCCAACAAAGGAACCTGGAACTCACCCCTCGACAATGCCCTTCGAGGGTTGTCCCACCCGAGAATGCCGTTATCGGCATCCGATACTTGGTGGCTATCTTGACGATTTTAACCACGTCTTCTGTGCTTCTAGGGTAGATAACTACTGTATGTAGACGAGCTGTAGAGTCCAACCGGCACAGTTCCGCAGTCAGCATCAGGTCCATCCGCAAGCCAACTCAACAGGAAAGATAAACCAAAAGGACTTGCACGCACCTGGATGGTAGTCGTGTTCTGAGAATCCGTGTGCATAGAGGTCGTCCGGGTCGGTGCTGACGACCCCGGATTCCTGACCCTCGTCACTGAGGTTAAACCGCAGTTCTTGTATAGCCTTTTGGAAGTCTTCTGGGGTTCCGTATGTCGGTTCATCATCTTCATTGGATATTGGTTGGCGCCTGAGACCAAAGGCGGTCAGTGGGGATGGAAGACTCGTAGATGAGCCTATGGTGTAGCCTAGCAAAGCGCATGTCAGTGCACCTAGCAACACTGGAAGCGATCTAGTTCGGCCCGCAGGTACAGCAGTGCTAGCATAGCGCAGGCGCGGGTGCGCAAAGGGATCCAAGGACCAGCGTGCTCGCACAGATGTTGAAGCGGCACCCGTTCGAGCCAAAAAGGTCTTCTGGAGCAGAGTCGATCGAAACATTCGCGAAATGGTGCTAAGGGTTGGGGAACGAGGCTGAGGCAAACGACGATAATCGGCCCGGACCCAACTTCTTTGTCACGGGGGTTTTATAAACGATCGTGATCGTGATCATGGGAAAAACTTCATTAACCGACACAAAATGTAGTCACAAGATAATCGAACCTAGCGAACTTGTATGTATGTGATAGACGACGAGTCCAAAAGGGCAGATCCCTGTGTTGGCAAATAGGTCGGATATTTTCAGTGGCAAGGCGTAGTCTTTCCTGTACCTTGCAAGTAGACAGTAGCGTATCTCTGACCCATCGATGCCACCCAGGGCGTCGATGTGGTGTTAAATTCAATGAGGTGGACCGACGCTTTGTCAATGTAAACGGTGGGTCAGAAGGCAAGGGCGTTGGCCTCTCAGAGTAGGAACATGTCCCTTGAAGATGTCTTGACATGGTCTTGAGATTGCGAACTTGTTATCCTTAAATGGCCTATGTGAGGATTGTGGCACAATTCAAACAACAAGCGACCGACATTACCCACTTTTGTTCGGAAAGTAGCCACACTCTTCGGACGTTGGTGCTGTGGACGATTGCCCCGCACGTATATTCTTCGAGGCTCCCGTGGACGCCACTCCACAGTACCGCTGCGGATGCTTTGACATGCCTCGTGTCGTCAAAGCAAATCCACAATTGTCCACAAGTCCACAGCGTCAGAACCTATAAATCCGCCCCAAGTTGAAGACCTGAGGAGCACAACATCTCTTCCTCCCCAACCACTCCATCCCTCACATCACACACCGATGAAGCTACTTACAAAACACGTCGACCGACAGCTTCAGAAAAATATTCGGCAACACATCTTTGCCAACGACCTGATGCCCAAAATTCAGCGGATCAGACAGTGCTTTCCAGGGAATTGCCTACCTGAGCCAACGGCCGAAGTGATCGCCGCCTGGAACGATTTGCCCAACAAGATGACGGATATCCTGCCCATGTCGATGAGGACTGAATTTTTGTTCCTTACGGCCCCTCCGCCAACACCGACGGGACTCGCATTCGATATGGACGAAGTTGTATCAAGCGATCTGTTCATCAATGGTTACCACGATGACGACTGGGTATTCATCGACGACACCCAATCGCCTACGCCAGACGAGGTGGCATTCCAGGTCGTTGAAAGCTCTTTCGCGAGTGAAGAAGAAGATTCGACGACACCGCGTGGCCATCCATCGGACGGACAGATCCACGAAGAAGATTCGGTCCGATCCACCGACAGTCCGCGTCACTCCTCAGAATCCGACAGCCCCTCGTCGTCCACCGGATACTCGCCGAAACCGCTGGGGTTTAATAACATAGTCAACCAATGGCTTCTGGACTACCGCGTCCGAGGAACCGAACCCTTTATCGAGTCGCTGTTCGCGTTCGCAATAAATTCTCTGGAATGCGCACAACTTGCATCTCGTATCGCGCACGTCGTCATGCGGAAGGTGTCAAGGATATCATATGTGGAAGGGAAGAGTCTGGAGGAGGCTCTTCGTTTTCAAGCATTGGCAAGGTTCCGACAATGTTGGGAATTGGTGAGTCACTATTGAAAATTGCCATCATTTGAACATGTTCGACAATGCGGATATACAGGAGGATACTCACGCGAAAGTGCCAACCTCCTGGGGGGATACGGTGCCACCAACGGCATACGGTATTAACATTGCGAGCTTCATGGGTAGCTTATTCGATGCCAGAGTATTCAACGCAGGGGACGTTCATTTCTGCTTGTTCTTCTTGATGGAGGGAGAGAAGCGCTTTGACCGTTTGTGCGCTATACACGCGTTGTTGGTCCGAGCCAACGACAAGCTGTGCAAAGCTCGCTACCTCCAGGATTTGATGCAATTCAAAGACGCGATCACATCTAGAGATATGGAGTCTGGAGAATGCGTCTGGGTTACGACCCCGCGTTCGAAAACGATTATAATGGTGAGTTGGATGATCAATACAAGTGGCTCGGGTCATCTGACGATCAAACTCACAGGATATTCTCGCCCTAATCGAACGGTGGATGGTTTCGCAGGTTTCGAAACGAGAGGAGTCTCTGAGGCTCTCGGGCCATCGCACGATTCGCAACAGTGCCGTAGGACCAAGACTACGCCGCTATGACAATGTCTTTGTTTGATCATGTTGGTTTCGGAAGGAGACTTGGTAAATAGCTGTCAATAGGATCCAGAGGGAATGTAACATTATCTGTTTAACGGGGAGAGGACAAAAAAATGTACTGGTGGAAATCAAAAAAGGGCTCAACCGGGAATTGAACCCGGGTCACGTACATCTTCGCCACCAGTGTGGCGGGGAAACCCACCCGAAGCACGTATCATGCGACTAGACCATTGAGCCGTACTAACAACCGCCCATCGAATATCCAGCATGAATCCAGAAGCACCCCAATCAGTACTCGTCGTAATAGATACAGAAAACCCGACAACAGATCCAGAAGACAAACTACCGAATCATGAGGCCAATTCCAATTCCAATGCAAAAGGTACCCAGCAAAGCAACCCGCACCTCACCGTCGGACAACTTCGCCAACGTTCTCGACATGTACTTGTGCATACGGTCTCTGACCGGCTCGACGAGAGAAAGAGTCAGTGACAGCAATCCGGAAAGATGCAGGGGATCGACACAAGGGACGGGCGGGCTGATCGCATCAGGCCGACTGGTGACAGTATTGTCTCTGGCACGAGCAGCGACGTCTTGGGACAGACGCGTTTCCCACTCAGCCTCCCATCTGGCCTTGTCCCAGTCCTGTGTTTTCTCGGCGATGTAATATGCAGTTTCGCGATGGCTTGCAGCAATGTTTTCTACTGCACGTTCGACCTCCCGCCAGCGTAGGAACCGTTCTGCTGCTTCGTAGCGTAACGATGACAGTGTTTCTGGTGAACGGAACAAGCCATTGCGCAGTGCTGAGGACGAGGAAGGCCTGAAGGAAGACATATGAGGTCGTGGAGGAAAACGTGTTTGATCCAGGCCATGGCGGAGCACTATAACGGGGATATGGGGTGAAAGCGTGTCGATGAGTTCATTTTCCTTGCTACATGGTCCTGTGTATCGAACCCATTCAGCTACTGCGGAACGGGAATGGATGGTTTTCCCACCGGAATCCGTCAGAATTACAAGAGCGGTGTACAACGGGGTCCATGGTGAAGCAATTAGGTTGGCCAGAGGGACAGACGGCTGGCAGCGTTGGTCGATTATTTCCAGTAGGGAATGGAAGGGTGAATGGATGGTAGGTAGTATAGACGAAGGCTGGTATCCACTGCACTTCAGAATCAGGTTGCCATAACATTTGCGAACCACATACATTGTTCTGAATGTTGTGATGGGCGATGAGCTCGACATTCCGTGCCGGTTCAAATTTCTCGAGTCCATGCGCATCTTTGTGTTCAATCCAGTCTGTAGAGGCCCGCAGCAAGAAACCGTCGCTGGTTGGTTCCCATTCGCCCGGATCTACCACGTCCTCGTTGTCAGACAACAACAAGCTGGACACAAAAGCACGGTCTTCGACAGCATCCCCGACCACGAGCAACCGAATATCTCCCAGGGTCTTTCCGTACTGCGTTGGCCGTGGGAGGGCTTCTGGCAAGGTCAAAGACGGAATGATAAGCCCCTGTGTAGATTCTCTAGCATGGTCAGATTGAGGATGGGCGTGCGGAGGACTTGCAGCCGCAGAGGAGAAGAAGAAAGAGGATCCGACAGACGGAAGAGAAGATATTGACTCTGATGGACTGTCGGGAGGCGAAGGAAGTGCGCTCGACCGAGGCGATGACGGCTGAGAGACGTTCAGCAGAGGGACGACGGAACCAACGAAGTGCTCTTGTCGTGTATGAAGCGTTCGTATAGTCGAAGTGCTCGTTGATATGGCATTCGTTGATTCCATGACCGAGGAGGAAGAGGAGAAGTGTCGAACGACATTGTAGCCACTTTGCCCAGCTACACGTGTTTGGTCTATCTAATTCGAGACACACCCACTACGTTAACTAGTGACAGCTGCACGGCATCGATCTACCCGTGGTGATTCATTAAATATAGATACTGTGGATGAGAACATTGCAAGGCCAACACAATGCAACGTGCAACCCCGATGCACTGCCTGCCGACCCCATGTTCACACTCGAATGACAAGGAATTGTTCAGGTATATCTGGGTTCTCCAGCGGGGCTAGCGCTGGTGTAACGTATTTCTCGCCATTCTCGTCCTCGAGGACAGTCCGCTTGACCTGCCGAGTTATCAGGAAGCCGTCAAGGCGAACACGTGCAATGCTCACCTCCCACACACGTGTGTTACATCCGATGTGAACAAGCGAAGGGGAACAGACGGATACGATCGAGATCGCCCTCTCCATCAGCCCTGGTGGAGAAAATGTCGAGGATTCACTCATGGCCAATGGAAAATTGATATGAAGTGTGCGAAGCTTCTTTGCTAACGCAAATAGGCGGACCGCATCGTCCTGTAAAGATACGTTCATTTCGCATGCAGAAGCGAGCGATCATCATCATGACGATCAGAATTAATGGACTTACTAGTTCGTGCTCGTCCACTGCCATAAATAACTGTTCGAGCTGTGAACATTGAGAACAGACTACCTGCAGCGCAGCAAGACTAATCCGCATTCGATTGACAGTGAATTTCTTCAGTCGCTGACCATGTTTCTCGACTATGCTAGTCCAAAATCTGTCTGGGATGGGGGTCCGTATCGACGTGGTTGTCGAATATATAGAAATTGCTTCCAGCGGAGCAGATGATAACAGCTCTTCGACATCACGAGTCCACCTCTCCAGAGGCATGTGTATGTGGACGGTTAGAGTGATGGTTCTTAACCGTCGGAATGCCCCTGTGCGGAGACACTTGGCTTTGAAAGCGGTCATGTCCTACCAGATGCAGAACTAAGGCCGATGGGTCAACTACGCACGCAGAGCACGTACGAATGTCTGCGAGAGGGCCTCCATGCTTATCCCGATAAGCCCGTACTTGTTGGCAGATGCGATCGCTTCGATACCGACTTCTGTCACTCTGGGACATCCAATGATGTACAAATACTCTAGACTTTGAAGGTACGGCGCCAGATTTACCAGAAACGTATCAGTTACCAGAGTAGATACCTGACGGCAAACTATGAATCACGCATGGTCCAATTTACAGTCTACATGTTGCCTTACCTTGCAGATGATCGTGAGGCTGCGAAGGGTTTCTCCTGTGATATGAGACCAGGTGAAAAGAACGTCCAGAACGTGGGCGCTGGGCATAATCAACGAGATCTTGCTCAAACGAGAGAATCGAGTCAGCAAGACGGGATCGTATCCGCTGTCATTCCCATTAATCTCCAGCTCCTGCAACTGTGAACAACCTGCGAGAGACTCGAGCACAGTAGATTGGAGGGATCCGTCTCTGGTCCATGTACAAGACCTGAGTTTGATGCAGTTTCTGATACCTCTATCACACATCTGCAGCAGTTCAGAATGACGATCGGCAAATAGACCCTTGGGAAAGTCTCTTATCTCTGCCATGGCGCAGTGAGGGACTCGGATTGAAGTCGCATTATGGAAAAGGGTGACTCGCCTAACTTCTCCACATGACGAGCGAGATGCGGAAATCCAGACAAGGTCTGGAAAAGCAAAACGACCTGTGTCGGAAACGTTATGGAGGACTCGTTATTCTCAGACAGAAACCGACCTTGGTCTTTGCTTCTCTATGCCAAGGAAAAATGAATACACGCCGATACAACAAAGGGATCGCAAATCTGTTAAATATTTGGTTTACGAGGCACAGTGTGTAAATGTGCTGCGGCTTTAGAACAAAGTCAAAAATTGCTGGCAGAAGCTCAAGTGGAAGTTCCAGGAAGTTGGCCATAGAAAGCTGACTAATCAGACAGCCGAAGTCTGAAGCTGCCACCTTGTTCACGCTCTACATCCTCCCTTTCTTTGTACTATCTTCACCTTAGCCCAAATGGATATGGAGGACGACTTCACATTTCAGGAGCTGGATTCTGATCCTGTACAACCCGAGAATGAGGAGGTGGAGCAAAACCAACCGGAGCGTAGCAGCGGAAAGGTTCGAGGGTCTATTTACGATGCAATAGACGACGACGAAGAGGATGAAGAGGATGAAGAGGAGGAGGAGGAGGACGATCACCGCGGGAAGAAACGAGCCAAGGTCCGGTTTTGTTTGTCCGTAGTATACTCCACTGACATCCATGTAGCACCGTCACAGGCGTAATGCAGTCAACCGCTACCTCGATGTCGAGGCTGAGGTTGACACTGAGGAAGAGGAGGAGGAAGAAGAAGAAGAAGCCGGCGGTGGTGTGTCTCGATGTTGTATCACTGCGGCCTCAGCCCTTACCATCTTCGTCCAGACGAATTCATTGCCGACGGTGGTCTTGAAGGGGATGAAGAGGATATGAATCGAAGAGCAGTTGTTAACGCTCGACTCAACCGCCGAGAACGAGAGCTAAACGATCAAGACCTGGCCAAAATTGCGCAAAATCTAACCGAGCGCTATGGACGTGCTGCTGTACGGTACACGGGAGACATGAACGAGGTTCCACAACGTTTGCTCATGCCTTCAGTGCATGATGCGAATTTGTGGCAAGTCAGAGTCAAGGTAACGTGTCAGTACGTCCCAAGGTTCGCAACCTCACCCCACCCCACTCTTTTAGCCCGGACGAGAGCGCGATATCGTGTTCAGCCTCATGCGCAAGGCAATCGATCTCGAGTACACGGCTCAACCGCTTGCGATTTTGTCGGCCTTCGAGCGGGACTCTTTGCCGGGGATGATATACGTGGAAGCCCGTAGTGTCCAACAGGTCAACCAGGCGTGCAAAGGTCTCGTCGGTGTCTACCCCAGCCGAGGTGTCACGCTGGTGCCCATAGAGGAAATGGCCAGCCTTTTGCAAATCAAGAAACAAGACTTGACGGTCACTCCCGGTACATGGGTTCGTATAAAGCGCGGCAAATACCAGGGCGACCTTGCACAGGTCATGGACATCACTGAGAATGGCGAAGATGTCGGTCTCAAGTTTATTCCTCGTATCGATCTCAACCCGAAGGACGAGGCAAGCGTGGATGGGCGCAAACGGAAGAAAGCTGTCGCTGGTGCATCCTCAATGCGGCCTCCCCAACGGTTCTTCAATTACGAAGAAGTGGTAAAGGTATATGGTCGCAAACAAGTCTCAAAACGGAACCAAGTGTACGTCTTCCAAAACGACACGTACAAGGATGGTTTCATCGAAAAGGACTTCAAACTCTCGGCGCTACAACTGGACGACGTTAATCCCACGTTGGACGAAATCACACGCTTTACCCGAGGACAAGACGGTGCTGAGAACGAGAATCCCGTTGACCTCTCTATCATTGCGGAAGCCTCACGGAAAGCAGCCATTTCTGTTCTGCAACCTGGAGACCACGTCGAAGTCTTCGAGGGAGAACAATCAGGTGTACATGGTGTCGTTGATTCGATAAACCAAGACGTTGTTACCATCACGGCGATCGGTGTGGACATCGACGGCCAAAAAATCGACGTTCCGGCTCGCGGCGTCCGCAAGCGGTTCAAACCTGGTGACCACGTCAAAGTCATGACCGGCCAGAATGCAGACGAAACTGGTCTTGTCGTGTCTGTTTCTGACAACGTAGTCACATTTCTCTCCGATATGTCAATGCAGGAGGTAGATCCCCCGCTTGAGGTGTTGTTCTAGGCTCACATTACTTTCATCCAGGTTTCTGTATTCTCGAAGGATCTTCGAGAGGCTGCTGAGGTGGGTTCCGGCACGAACATTGTGGGCAACTACGAATTGCATGATCTGGTCCAACTTGAGTAAGTACCCAATTCGTCTTCGAACGTTTTTAACCTAATGGCACCTCAGTCTACAAACCGTGGGAGTCATCTTCAAAACCGAACGAGATTCTTTTCGAGTGCTCGATCAGAACGGTCAAGTACGGCTTGTCCAGCCTCAGCAGATATCTATGCGCAGGGATTCCCATCGTGCAATTGCAACCGACTCAGAGGGTCACGAGCTCCGAGTCAATGATAATGTCCGAGAAGTGGATGGAGAGGTTCGTCCACACCAGAAATTCGGTGACTCTTTCTGAGGTATTCTTAGAGTCGCAAAGGCAGAGTGCTTCATATTCATCAATCCTTCTTCGCTTTCCTGCATAACCGTGAGGTACCTGAGAACGGTGGCGTGTACGTCACCCGTGCCCGGTCTCTGGCTTCACTAGCACCAAAAGGAAATCTCGTGAAGCCGGGTACAGATCTAGGTAAGATGAACCCACACGTAGCCGGTGGTGCAACGACAGGAGGCATGGTTGGCTCTGCTATGGGTCGCGGCCCTCGAGACCGAGACATTGGTGCCCTTGTCGCTGTCGTGAAAGGACCACAGAAAGGTTACCTTGGGATCATTAAAGACACCAACGGAAACCTCGCCCGTGTTGAATTGCACACGGGTAACAAGGTTATCACGATCGACAAGCAAAAACTCTACCGCAAATCGTAGGTATTGCATTATGAGCCTCGACGTCGTAGTTGACAATATCGTTCTTGCAGACCCGATGGGACGCTGATCCCTCTTAATAAACCTTATAATCCGAATTTTGGACAAGGAGGTTTCAAGACCCCGGGAGCGCCTGCACGAACACCCAATCCTTATCAATCGGCTGGTGGATGGGGAGGAGGAGGAGGAGGTCGCACACCAAATCCATGGGGTGGTGGTGATGGTAAAACGCCAGCTTGGAACTCTTCCAGCAGGACGCCGAATCCTGGGGACGGTGGCAAAACTCCCGCATGGAACGCGTCGTCGCGCACGCCCAACCCGTATCAGGATGGCGGTAAAACGCCTGCCTGGAACGCCTCCTCGCGCACACCCAATCCGCATCAACATGACGGTGGTAAAACGCCTATGTGGAACGCGTCTCCCGCGCACAATGAAGCGTCAAACTGGGGCAGTGGCAATGATGGCGGTCGGACGCCTCGCGCCGCTGGTTGGGGTGCAGATAATAGCAACTCATGGGGGGGTGGCACGTCCCCTGCACGACCAGCCGACGCGGGTTATTCATGGGTGAGTACCACCATATGTGAGTCTTTTCCGCAGCTAATCCACGCGATCGAAGATTGGTGCGCCGACACCAGCGGCTGCTCCAACACCTTTTGCTGCTCCGACACCAGCCGCGTCGTATTCGAGTGCGACAACCCCTCGTACAATGGGGTCGGGTGCCTTTTTGGATTCGGCCCCGACGCCGGGGGTCTTGACTACGGATGACGATGATTCGAGTGAGTAACCACTTGGTCGAATAGAGACAGGAGCGAGATATCTGACGCTGGTTGTTATACAGACCCTAACTGGCTGCTGGATGCCCCCTTCCAGAACAAGAAGGTACTGGTGGAGGTCGTTAGCACCTTGAGTGCCTGGCACGATGGCGAATACAACGGCTGCATCGGCTTCGTGACCAATGTCTTCCGAACCACCAGTGACGCGATTGTTACGGTCGAGTTCATCGACTCCGGACGGGAGGGTACGAGGGAGGATATACCGCTCATGTATCTTTCGCCCGTTCATCCAAAGGAAGTTGGCGACCACGCCATTCTGCTGGAGGTGGTGGATGGGGACGATAGGGGTACCAAGGTCATCCTAAGCCAACAGGTAGAGGAGGAGCGTCCATTGGTACCCTCGTCTTCCGTATGGGACGTCGTCAAGTCATTGGATTCGGGGGTCATCAGCTGCGAGGCGAGCAAGATGGTGAAGCTCTACGTCAAGTGATGCGCATAAAAGCAGATGTCATGGCGACTGTACTATCATTCGCTCGTGTTTGAAGATGTTATTCGTAGTTCGTGCATGTTCTCATGTATTTACTTTGACAAGCGCGCTGGGGCCTTCGGACGTGGAGCTACTATCAGTGAAAGACTTACATCTGTAAAAAAAGTGCGCCTGTAGTAACCCGGGTTACTACTCTGTAGTCTACAGAGTACTTTGTAGAGAATATTTTGCCAGTCTAACTACAGAAGTCAGACATAGCATAGAAAATTATTTACCCGCACTATATAGGATATGCCTTGACTAGCTGACACCATAGAGAATATTATATTGTATCTTGCTTTTTTTTAGACAATGGCCGCATCACTGAAACCCCAGCATGTAACGTTCGGGGTAATGATTACGTAATTAGTATACTTAAATTTTTCGAACTAAGTATTCAAATGTATCATGAACAAAACAGGTTAGCTGCAATATCACACAGTGGTTAGGCATGAAAAATTGTGCAAGGCTATCCTAAGCTGTTTGTAGATTAATAAAATTTGTACTAATTGAACTGTATTGTTAGCATGTTTATATGTGTAGCATGGGGCCCCAGGCAATGCCTCTTGTGAGAGTAAAAGGTGCAAAGATTAACCAATATGAGGCATCCAAGTCCAACAAAGGAGCTGCTGAATACAGAGAAATGCAGGAAAACCCTGGGTGGTATATACTACTTGATCATCATAAGGTCACAGGCCCGGGTGACTTTGAGGACACTTTGGATGACAGAATTCCATCAGCTTCACTCCTATATCAAGTTATCAACCCTTCGGTGACTTCCTCAACACTTATTGTGGCTACAGCAGAAACCATGGTCCTGAAGAAGGCACCTTAGTTCTCATGATGCAGAAGGTTGACGAGCTCACAGAGTCAGTGAGTCACAATGGTGGTGGAAATGATCTACAGAAGAAGGAGAGAGAAACAAAATCAGTTTACATCTCCTAAATGAAACATTCTCCACAGTGCTTGCACAATGGATGGATCAATGTTTAGTCTCAGTCTACATGGTTAATTAAACTTAAACATGAATGTGATATTTTAAATTTTGGTTAACCATTTAATCCTGGTTTAAATACTAGTTGGCCAAAATTTTAATTATTGTATAAATATTTAGTCATAGTCCAAATGGTCAATTAAACATGAATGCAGCAGGTTCAATGGAGCAGCCGGACCAATATTTAGTTATAGTCTAAATGGGTTAACTAAATGTGAATACAATATTTGAAAATTTGGCTACCACAGTATTTACCATAATTAAATGGTTAGCCAACATTTTAAATATTGTATTCATGTTTAATTAACCATTTACACTGAAACTAAATATTGATCCATCCATTGTACGAGCACTGTGGAGAATGTTTCATTTAGGAGATGTAAACCAATTTTGTTTCTATCTCCTTCTTCTGTAGACCATTTCTGCCACTATTGGGTCAAGAGGAGACATCAAGTACCCCCATGGCCATCTGGCATGGGAACTCACTGCAGGGTGAATTCAAGGTGATCCGAAGATCACAAAGGGCAATGATGAGCATGTTTTGAGATTCACCTTGTGGCAGATTCAGATTGACCTTAAAGGACATAGTATAGTACAATGGTAATCCGTTTTGTTTGCTTCATTTGCTCGCAAAAGTCATTTGGTGTATATGCGTGGATGTCGTCTAGACGCGGAGAGTACTTGGTATTTAGTAGTGATCTCGGCGGATAGTCTAAACTTGAAGCATGGCACAAGGACAAAAGGTGTGGTCTGAATCTTCTCACGTGGGAAGCCGGGAGGGCTCGGTTCTCTAAGCTTCAACTCGACACATAAAATGTCGTTCCTCATAGGCTCACTCGCAGGAGCAGTCGCAACCGGCGGGGTAAGTTTGCGTTCCTACCTCTCAAGTGTCCCACTTGGTAAACAATCTCAAGGTGTACTATGGATTCTCCAACTTGATACAAACCAGGTACGTTTCGAGCGAACACCGGCGTCATATTGCTTCCTGACAAAACTGAACAGGACTGCTCAACACCGCGACGAGTAAGTATGTCGATTCGCCAGAATGTGACTGACACTAACACATTGCCCGGACCAGTCTACACACCCTCTCCGCCCGCCTCCTCGGCGCCGACACGACGATCCCGAGCCCCACACCAGCATCCGCACGCATCGTCGAGCGTCCGTTCGCAACGATGCTCCAGTCTCGCTGGAACGTGCACGTCGCCAACGTCTTTGGGACCGTCGGGGGGTGGGAGCGGAGAGCGTCCGAGTGGGCGCATGGGATGTTGTATGGGGAGGCTTGGCCAGAGTGGTCGTCACCGGCATCACCGGCATCGTCTTCTTCGTCGCCAACGTCATCAGCGTCGGCGGCGTCGTGAACCTGGACCCATGTCCTAACTGGTACACAGCACACTACCCTTATGGTGGTGTTCTACAACATGACTTGTGGTCTACTAGCTAGCGAAACAATTTCCGAAATCCTAATTTCCTAAACATCCGTGCCCTCATCTCTATGCTGCACTGCTTATCGTACATCCCTCGAGGTGACGGCTCGCATTACCGTCCATAACCTTGATAATACTGAGGGTTATAACCCTGCGGAGGCGGAGGCGGAGGCATCGTCTGGTACTGCGTGGGCAGTGGTCGCAAAGGAGCACCAGCCGTAGTGCTCGAAGGAGGCGGAGGAGACGAATATTGCATGGGAGCCGGTAGCGCAGGGAATACACTAGTAGGGTAACTCATCGACGTATATTGACGGGACGGTTGCGTCTGTGGTTGTGGCAGATATGGTGACTGCCTCGGGGGTACGGATGACGGTGGAGGTGGAGCCGATGCTTTGGGCGGTACCGGGGAAGCGCGTGACGAGCCAAATAGCCCGAGACCAGCATAGGGATCTGGAGCTGGGCCCGGTGCTGCATAGTTATATGGCAGCTGCGACGGATACGGAGGAATATAAGACGCAGAACGCGGAAGTTGAGCTTGACCTGCAGGCACGGGGCTCGAATATGACGGAGGCTTTATTGGCGGCGACGAACGATGCATCCCGCTTTGCAGATTCATGGAAGCAAACGACGTCTCCATCGAAGGTGGCGAGCGGGGAGGCGGTGGAACGGGAGGCTTGCTGTCCATCGGTGGAAGAGGTGGCTGCACAGCGGACAGCCGTTGTTGAACCGCTGCCTGTCCTGCTAGCTTGTCCCGTTCCGTACGTCGCTCCGAAACAAAGGACTTTGCGTTACGTGAAAGCGTTCTGCTCAGTTCCGTGAGTTGGACGTAGAACTGCAGTCCCTTTCTGTGCGCATATACTGTCCGTGAGCGAGCTATCGAGCGAGGGAGTGATGGACCCACGTCAGTCCATCCCGCACTTCCATGTAACCATCACGTGCACGCGAGATTCGTCGAACGGCGTCCTTTTTCCGTTTCTCTCGTTCTTCCCACTTCTTCGCGCCAGGTCCGCGTCCCGCAAGGTCGCGAAGACTCTTCCACAGGCTCTGGATATCTTGCAATGCGATTTGTTGGTGGTGCACGGTGGCAGTCAGCCGCTGTTGATATGGCTTGAACTTTTCGAGTTCGGCAGCGAACAGAGTAGGTTCGACGCCCGTATTGCGACGGTTGAGAAGCAGAAGATGCGAAACGTCGTCCGCTTGTATCTGAATGCCGTGAGCAGAAGGAAGAGGTACATCCAAAAGAGTAAACACTACCTTCTCCTTGAGGTCCTTCAGGACTTCGTTCCGTTCGTACGCAATCTTCTTTATCCTTCCGAGACGCTCTTCAATTTCGGTTGTATATTCTCCAATTCGAGCCCGCTCCTGCTCGTCGCGGATTTCCGAGCTGATCTCCAGGTCGAGTAGGTTCTCTGCACCACCAGTCCGTACACTCGATCGAAAGAGTTCTTCTAGATCGGACGAAAGCATCAGCGAAATATCGCCTTTCACGGCGTCCCAAATCGCGTAAACCTGCTGGTCAGAGGCCGAGGCCGCCTCGAGAGCGCTCAGATGAGACTTCAGATCTTGTCTCAGAGACTTGTTCAGCGACGCGGATGGTTCCTGTGTCCACAAATGATCATACTTGACCCTCATGGTCTCGCACTCGCGGGATTCGGCGTCCAATTCACGTGAGAGGGAGTCGAGCTCGGACTGGACGCCGTCTTTGAGGCGAGTCAGTTCGTGCATGAGTGCATCGACGCCTTCCTGGTCTTCCATAACCGCAATGTCTTCCCTCCAGCGCCGCACGTCAAGCGGTATCTCATCCTCGGCGCCGACACCTCCATCTGCCATGGCTTTGAAGCGCCCGAGACCTTCCTGCACGCCCGTGGCCTCGAGTGCGCTGCGGACCTCGACCTCTGCACTTTCTGCACTCTCTACCTCCTTGCGAACGAGCTTTGCTTTCTCCTCCGAGTACACGCTCGCGCTCTCGTGGACGCTGAGGGGGATAAGCTTGATGAAGATGTCCTGTCCGATGACCTTTTGCACTTCGGGCGCACCGTAGACTTCTTCGATGGTGATGGGAGTAGCCACGGATGCCTTGTCAATGCCGGAGAGGGCGTCCGGCGAAGGAAGGACGGCGTTGTAGATGAGATCGTTGTCGCGCTGAGCTTCGTTCTTGCGGTCGGTGCAGATCTGGAGATGGGATTTGGTGCGCTCGAGGATGGACGTTCCCGCGTCGGCTGGTAGAGTGGGGGACACGTGTGACCAAAGGGTGGAGAACGATTGGGCGGAACGGTGGCCCTCTTTGGCAAGGGTCTCTGCGACGGTGAGGCGGACGAGGGAATCGCCATGGTTTCCTGCCTTGTCGTCGACTTGGGCACGGTAGAACTGTGCGAGCGATCCGAACAGTTTAGACTTGATCTGCGGTGGGGTGAGATGGAGAGCGACACGGCCGGCTTGGAGCGGGGACGGACCTGTACGAGGGTTACCCAATTGCGATCGAAGACGCCTTTTCCCATGAAATCCTTGACTTCCTCGGAGAGGGACGAGTACATGGATGCTGTCTGAGAGGCGATCTTTGAGACGAGAGTGCTTGCCTTTTTCTCCTCGATGCACTTTTCGAGAAAGACCTCGGTGGCTTGAGCGAGGATGAGGCCGACGAGGAACTTGATGACCTCTCGACTGAGATCGGTCGAGGGTGCATGGAGAAAGTTGTCGTTGATGTAGGTGAGCATGCCTGCGCAGGTACGAAAGTAGTGAAAGGCACGCTTGAGGCCCTCTGGATCAGACCTGTTCTGGGATGCGGCGATGGCGGAGTGGGTAGCTGCGATCTGGAAGAGGATGGAGGCTTTTTCGTATGCGATGGACGTTTGTGTCGTGAGCTTGTTGGTGAATGCATCGTGCCAGGCAAAGTTGACACGAATCTCGGAGAAGCGCAGTTCGAGGAGTTCGAGCTGGCCAAAGTACTTGTACAACAGATCTCGGGCTGTCAGTAGTCAGGGATGAACGGCGGGGCAGCAAGGACGAGATACAGACCGGTGGTGTCGCTTCCAGCGCCCTTGACGGCGTCCTGTCTGCAGCGCTGGAGAGTCTGATATTCCTGCGCATACGATTCTGGATTCTCTCCGTACGACTTTGCGATCAGACTGCGTATCGGCGACGTCCAGTCTACCTCGTCCGTGGTCTTTTTTGGTATCGAAACCATCGGTGACTGGTGCGACGACATGGCGGGCGACGACGATGACGACGAACGTCGGGTGTTGATTCCTGTTTTAGTACTTCAACTCAACCATGTCGAGCGAAAACATCGTCAGTCAAAAAGTGCGTACTTTTTATTATTTCTTGTTCGCCTGTAACGCTCACCCGAACGACCGTAGTATGACCGCTGTCGTACGTCGTGTTTTCTCTTCTCCTCGCCGTCCAGCCTCTGACACGACCGCGCCAAGTGGCCGACTTTCTCGTCAAAACGTACGCTTCTCTCGCAACTCTTTTTCTGCGTGCACTGACCCTTTTGTTAGCGGCGTAGGCTTTGGCGTCGGTGTCGTCGCCTCCGTCATCCTCTTCCGAAGTGCGTCGCGTCCGACTCCCACCCTTGCTCACTCACACAACCCACCACGCAGGACGCACATGGCCCATAGCACTCTCGTCCGGGTTCGGCATGGGCGCAGCCTACGCCGACTGCGACCGCTCCTTCAACCCCGCCCGCGTACCCGGCACCCGCATCATCACGTCGACGTCGACGCCCACACCCACGCCTTCAGAGGAAACCAAGTAGACAGACGCATAGACATGGTGTATTGCATTTTATATAAACGCATACGTAGAGTTCCCGTTCCACTCGTCTCATGAGCCCGCCTCGGCCGTCCCGAGTTGTTCCGTTCTTGGACCCGACACACCAACATCTTCACGTGCTTCACGCGGAGGTAGTGTTCTCTGTGGCTTTCCGTGCACGAGCCGTTCATACAAGACGTCTACTGCCGCTATTAGACATCGTGCTACGCGCTGCTGTCGGACGAACGCACATGCAGTGGCACCGATGATGGGTACTGTGACAATGACGGTGCGCAATCTTTGAGCTTGGGGGTGTAACTTTGGAGCCATGGTGAATCTAGTAAATGCGTGGGAATGTAATGTCTTAAGCTGTTCGGTTACTTTGGTCTCTTTCGTCCCTTTGCACTCACTACACGATACTAACCAGACTCAGACACAGGACCGAATTATGGATCATACCACGTATGTATATTCGTTCCTTGGTATCAGTGTGGGCAACGTGCTGAGAGTACTTCTAGGGCAAAGACAATCAACATCAAAGGTGTGCTCGTCAAAACATTCCTGTGGAATGAAAATTGACATGTCTTTTTATCAGACATAAAACTTTGCACAGTCGGGCGGCGTAAACTTACGCTCTCGAGGCAATTTCAAGTCAAAATTTCCGTAGGCGATACCGTATCGCAACTGACGAAGAAAGCAAAAGAGAAAGAGATCCTCACCACTTGGGATGATAATCTGTTTCTGTGCGTCCATTTTCGTCGTTCACGCCAGAGAACTAAAGTTTTTCTGTCAGTGACGGCGACGATCGTTCTGTCATCGTAGTCAATGTTTTCAGAATTCACCGCATTCCGCGAAAGAATGAACTGATCGGGAGTCTCAGCGATACAATCGGTAGCATGCTGGGAAAACTCACCGATGGAGGTACGATCACACCGATATCTTGTCGCTCGTTCTGTTGATGCTATCTCTTCGATCAAAGTATTTGAGAAGCGTCTTTCCAACGTGAATGATGGCTCTGATTTCACCATCAAGTTTGCGCTGGTTGTCGAGAGTGCCAAAGCAGACGAACGTCAAGCTGAACAGGCTGTCGCCGAGGCGACCGAAGCGATTACCAGCGGCGCACTTGGTTCTACACCCGCAGCCGTTGGCTTTTTGAACTCTGCGGTCGACGTTGCTTCAAAGGTCGTCAGCGAAGTACAGACCTTCGATAATACGTGGGGCGCTCTATTGCGGAGAATTGAACTCTTCAACAAGATCGTGGCTGGCATCGCGCAGGTATTTGGATGTCCAATGTCTCGATGTTCCCATGATCTCACCATGACACAGGTTCATCCTTATGCGTCGCTCGCTTGGTCTGTAATATCTGCTGCGAGTCAAGTATGTCACTTTCTCGATCTTTTTGCTGTCGCTGATCACTCAACGGTGTCGCATCCAGGTACTGGTAGACCAGAAAAATCGCGACGAGCGAGTCATTCGCTTGGCGGGCACGATGAGGGACGTCTTCAGCTTTGTCGACGACGCAGAACCGTTGAAGGCGATCAAGGCCCACATTAAGACTATCACGCTTATCGTTCAGCAAGTGACCGAGTGCGGCTACTTCATCACTGCATATGCCAAGCACAGAAATATTTGTTAGTCTCGTTGAATCCGCGTTGCTTGTCTCTAATATCCGTGTCCAGGGATTAGGACGGCGAAATACAAACTCGCTGATATAGACGCAAGAATCAAGGACTACGAGACCAAGCTGGGGGAACTCAAGACTGCATTCACAGAGGGTGTGGTTGTGCAAACGGGTGTTACTGTCGTTCGTATGATGAATATTGTGGAGCATACAGGTGAGCGTGAGCTCTTTGGACTGCCGGGGGATTGTTTGCTGATCTGGAATACAGCGGAGTCGATGGACCTGAACGACATGCCCTACGCGTTCGGTGCTAGATATTTGCGAGAAAAAGGATGTCTTCCTGGGACGCGGGAGTCCTTGCTCCGCGACATTTGTGATATCCTCAACAATCCCGACAAGGATGCCCCACGAGTGTGCTTGCTTACCGGCGTGGCTGGGTCGGGCAAGTCCGCGGTGGCTCATTCGATCGCTCGGCTGTACGACGGGCAAAAACGACTGGGCTCATCCTATTGCTTCTCCAGCACTGACGTCGCAAGGCGTAATCCACAAAATCTGTTCAGCACCGTTGCACGTGACCTCTCCGATCACGATCCACAATACAAGTCAGCGCTTTGGAACATCGTCAAAGACGATCGAGCGCTTCGCACTTCGATATCGCCTGCTGAGCAGGTCGAGCGACTCATCATCGAACCTTGTGATCATCTCGATCCCATCGGGCCGCTAGTGGTCGTTATCGACGCCCTTGACGAAAGCGGTGTTCGAGCCAATCGTGCACAGCTGCTGAAAGCTATCTCTAAGCAAATTTCTGAGGACGCCCTTCCGACCAACCTCCGATTCCTGATCACCACTCGACCTGAAAGCGACATTCTCTCCGCCTTCTCATCGGATTTACCTCTGGTCCATAAACGAATGGGAGACGTCTCCGAGGAGGTTGTCGATGAAGACATCCAGAAATTTGTCCTCCATTCACTTCATCTGTATCCTGAACTCGAAGCTAGTTGGCCTGAGCGAGAGTGGTGTCGACTGCTTGTCCAGCATTCACAGCATCTCTTTCAGTGGGCTTCCACTGCTTGTGCATTCGTCCAAGGCGAGGGTGCAATCGGAATTGGACCGTCGACACGGCTGAAGATACTCTTGAAACACGACAAGGATACCGTGATTCGCCCTCTGGACGAGCTATACCATACCATTCTAAGCCAACTCTTTACATTGAGCAAAGCTCAACAGTGCTTTCGAGAGGTTATGGCCATCATACTGGCACTGAAGGAGCCACTTTCGTTGTTGTCCCTTTCTTCACTCTTCGAGCAATGCGACGAGTGGAATATTCGGGACATCATCAAACCTATGGGTTCATTGCTAGATGGAGTACTTGATGAAGAGAAGCCTATCCGACCACTCCACACGTCATTCCATGACTTCTTGCTGGATGGAGAGCACACTTCGACTTTTCATGTCATTATTGAAGCCCACCATTCTCTTCATCTTGGCCGAGCATTGGTTGCATGCATGCGAAAGATGCTTCGGTTTAACATCTGTCATCTCATGGACTCCCGACAACGAAACTCGGATATTCCTGATCTGCCAAGTCGAGTGAAGAAGGCCATTCCACCTCAGCTGGTATACTCTTGCCAATACTGGATTGTCCACTTGCAGCACAACTCTACTCCTGATCAAGACCTGTTGGATGAGATCACAGATTTCTTCAAGAATTACTTTTGCTACTGGATTGAAGCCATCAGTCTGCTCTCAGTCTCCTCAACAATGGTGTTTATCATGTCTGCCAGAGAGACCTGCAGCATTTTGAGAAAATGGGCCAAGGTAGGATTGACCATTATAATATGTAATGAATACTAAACATGATGTTCATAGAACCATGAAATTGCCAAACTAGCATCAGAGGCATCTCAGTTCATCCAAGTATTTGCTCCTGTCCTCAAAGAATCTACTTGTCATCTCTATCTGTCAGCAATGCCTCAGACCCCTTCCAATTCTCCACTTTGTGCACTCTGGTCTGATCACCTGCATGCATCAATCACTGTTGAACATCCTTTGAATTGGCCAGCTCAGGTGCATATCATAGAAGGACACACAGATGAAGTCAATTCTGTTGCTTATTCACCTGATGGGACCCTTATTGCCTCTGGCTCTGATGATAACACTGTTAGGGTTTGGAATGCAACAAGTGGCCAGCTTGTGTCAGGTCCATTTGAAGGACACTTTCATGGTGTTGACTCTGTTGGATTTTCATCTGATGGCACTGAAATTTTCTCTTTTGCTTGGGATGGGACTAGGGTATGGAGTGTCAGCACTGGTCAGCTTGTGGCAGGCCCATTTGAGAGACTTGGAGATGTAATTTCCAGTGGTCACATTGAAGCATTGATTGCATTCCTAAGAGACACAGCAAATTTTGAAGATTATTCACCTGATGGAACCAAGATTGTCTCTATCGATGATGATTCAATTAGTGTTTGGGATGCAAACAGTGGTCAGCTTGTGGCAAATTCATTTGTTGGACACAGTGGCAGAATCAACTGTGTTGTCTATTCACCTGATGGAACACAAATCATCTCTGGTGGTGAGGACAAGACCATTAGAGTTTGGAATGCAAATGGTGGTCTCCATGTATCTGATCATGAAGAATTCTCTTCTATTGCCCATTCACCTGATGGAACCTGTGTTGCCTATGGATTTCAAGCCAACACCATTGGGATTTGGAGTCTGATTAGTGGTCAGCTTGTGGCAGAACCATTCCAGGGCCACACTCAAAAGGTCTCCTCCATTGCCTATTCACCTGATGGGACCCAAATTGCTTCTGGCTCATTTGATAAGACTGTCAGGGTTTGGAATGTGAGCAATGGTCAGCTTGTGGCAGGCCCATTTCAAGGACACAGTGGAAGAATCTGGTCTATTACCTATTCACCTGATGGAACCAAAATTGCCTCAGGTGGAGATGACAACACTGTTATGGTCTGGGATGCAGCCAGTGGTCAGCTTGTGTTAGGACCATTCCAACTTCACACTCAGTGGATTTGGTCTGTTGTCTATTCACCTGATGGAACCCAAATGGCCTTTGGCTCTTTGGATAGTACCATCAGTGTGTGGGAAGCAAACAGTGGTCAGCGTCTGGTAGTTCTGTCCCAGGAGGAGCAGGAGCAGGAGCAGAAGGAGGAGCAGGAGAGTGAGGAGGAGGAGGAGGAGGAGGAGGAGGAGAAGGATGTGTGGCATGTGCCAAAAGCAGGCCTGCTAGAGATAGAAAACCGCATCTGTTCTGTTGCCTATTCACCTGATGGAACTCAAATTGCTGCTAGCTCTGATGACTTGGCTCTTAGGATTTGGAGTGCAATCAGTGGTCAGCTTATAGCAGGTCCATTCCAAGGGCACACAGACAAAATCATGTCTATTGCCTATTCACCTGATGGGTCCCACATTGTCTCTGGCTCAGATGATAGGACCATCAGGATTTGGGATGCAATCAGTGGTCAGCTTGTGGTAGGCCCATTCCAGGGACACAGAGCTAGAATCCTGTCTGTTGTCTATTCAGCTGATGGGACCCAAATTATCTCAGCTGCAAGAGATTTGGCTGTCAAAGTATGGAATGTACAAGATCTTTTCTCACTTAGAGATGTATGTGAAAAAGATGGTTGGATTCAATCTTCTTCTGGTTACTGCTTTGGTTGGATTGCACCTTGGTACAGGGGTTTATATTATTCTTCTGAATTCACACTTATACCTGCTCATAAAGTGCATCGGCTTCAGGCTGATATGTATGGGGGGTCTTGGGAATCTTGTTGGAAGTAACTGTTTCAAATTTTCAGAATGATCCTCACTTTCAGATTTTTGCTACTCTTTGTGTATATACCTCCTTTGCTTGCTTACTGAGTAATTAATATTGGGCACTTTAGCATCAGTAAACATTCCAAAGTGAGCCCAATCTAGAGACTGATTATCCTCATTCCAAAATCCGCCACAGCATGCGGAAATTGTAGCCCAGGACAACACATGAACATCATTGAGGTCGGAATCTCAAGCCGGTGTGCAAGTGCTGCCACTGTCTGCGGATTAAAGTTTCCTTGGACAAGTATCTATGAGAAGGTCCTCAATTAGCTGGGACATGGCAATGTTTTACAATGACGAGCCACACCAAATTGATCGTGATCTGCGGAAAAGCCTCGTCCAAGACTGTAAATGAGGAACAGTGAGCACTCTCCAACCCCCATGAGCGTATGCTATGACGCACTCTTTGCATTGGCTTCCATTTCCGATGGCACCGTCTCTTCGTAAAAGTGGACCAACTTCAAACACGACGTCTCCTCGTTGTGCCGCACGTACAAGATCATGTTGAAAAGCTGATTGATCTGGTCCGTTCGTCTTACTTGTGAGCTCGGGCCCCGTTAATCGCATCTGCACTCGACGTACCTCGTCCGTCTTCACCAATAGACATACTTCTTGTCTCTTGAGCTTCTTCATCGCACAAATCAACGTACCTCCCCAGTCTTGCGTAGACTTGAGTCGGTGCAACAGAGGCGCCTGATCATATGTCCAATACGCCCAACGCAGAATCGCAACCTTGTTGTCCGTAACCGAAAAGAACAAAAACAGGACAAGAAAATAGAGTGCAAACCAACTAGGTAGACGCGTCAACCCGACTCGAATCCAAAGCAAGAACCGACATACCCAGCAATGGTCGGATCGATGGCAATATTGCCCGCAAACACGGCTACCGCTATAACGCCAGCACCGATCACGTTGCCCAACGAGCATCGCGAGAGGCGCGGGAGACGAGGTCGCGAGAAACGCAGCAACAAAAGTGAGACAGGGAAGAGCGTCATCACGGCAAGCCACACGACCGAAAACCTGCAACAGGTCATCAGTTTCAGGAACGTAAAATCCGCCGTATCGGCCACCTCCTACATTTTGGAAACGACAATCAGATTCGCACCGGTGCTAGCGTAGATCGCACCACTAAATAGAATGAAAGATATAATTGCAACATAAAGAGCCCCCGTCCACGGCATAGGGGCCAAGAACACGCGAGGTAGCACCTGGTCATGGGCCAGCTCAGCCAAGAGTTCACAAGCGCTTGTTATGCCTACCGGACGCGGCGTCAGCGCATGCAAAAAGTAAAAATCTAGGGGGCAGTTCGACTCGCCAGTAAGAACTCCTGCGCAAAGAACGACCACCGCATCAGTGACCACCCAGATCCGTAACCAGCGTCCAGCGACCTAGTATAAAGCTCCTTGTCAATGCCTAAGACCACGAACAAAAAACCAATAAAACCTTTTGCGCCAGCAGACTAAGTACGTTTTCTTGTGTCTGCAGTGTCAACGGAAGCATCGCTAGCACGAACAGCATCATCACAGGATTCACGATCATCGCCGAAATATGGAGGTTGCGGAGGACCTTTGGATAGATGCCTCGTTTCATCTTGGCTGCATAAGCCGGAGCACCTACCACGAGCGTTAAAAACGATGTTCTCGTTCGCAGAGCTCACGTACATTCAAACCCAGTCAAGCCTAACATGCCGAGGCACACGCCGTCAAAGACCTGTTTCAGAACGGACGCGGGTGAGGATAGTCCAGCCTGACCCGCCACCCAGTTTTCTCGCAGGAGACGACTTCCACCAGATCCCCACGCAACGATGGACGCGATCGCGAGGACGAGCATCGTGAGAAGCTGTGCGCATGCAGTAGGTTAGATTAGTCTGTCTCGACACAACACTCGGAACCTTTGCCACGCACGTGAAACGCAAGCACGCCACTCGCGATCCTTGCACTCTCCCTAAGCCCCATCAGACTGACGGCAGCGAACAAAAGAAACACTAGCAAAGCTCCGACATAGAGCGGAAACGGCAAGGTAACTTCTCCGGCGAGGTACGAGCTCGCGGTCGCGGCCGACACGACGGCAGTTGCAGAGAAATCTAGGAGAAGAAGCGCCGCACCCACGAGTGCAACGGCCTTTGTTGACCCGTTTAATCTGTTCCACCGAAAGTCATGCTTCCCGGTCGGCGTTTTGCGAATAGCCGGAAAACTCACAGATAGGTGTATGGTGCCCCGCTTATTGGCAAAGCCGACCCCAGCTCCTCCATGATGGGGCGCCAGAAAAATAGTGTCAAGGTAGCCGCAAACATGGAAATCGGTGAGCTTTCGATTCGCGGAAAAACAACCGTCAGTCACCAGTGGCTACAAAATGATAGCTCACGAGGATAATCGACTCACTATACACCAGAGATGGCGAATACACTGGGGATCGTGTAGAATACGCCACCCAGTATATCGTTTGCAGCGAGTGCGCTGGCCGTAAACTGACCCAACACTCGCTGATTCTGCAAGCGAGCCAGCGCATCGTGACCATGTGAGAGATCGTCGCGAGAGAGGGCGATCTTGAAAATGGAGCCCCACCCGGCGAACTCAAAGTCATCGCTCAGGTTCAAAAAGCGCGAAGGAACGGCTTTGAGCTTGCGTTCTCCTAACGTGCGCGTTCGCTGACGGCGGAGGACGATGTCGAATTGCGCTTCGGTTTCGGAGTCGTCTGAAGACACGGAAGTGGGTGGTAGTGTCGCGCTCGTACGCGAGCTCGAGATCGCAGTGCCTTTGCTGTCACGTCAATAAACCTTGAGACGGATAAGTTCTACTGAAAGGCGCACCGTTTTGTGTGTGGTAAGGGAGGAGTCCAACGCCACTGTCCACCATGGTTATGGTTGTCGTGGTCCAGGAAGTGGGTCACCGTGACACAGTGGTAAAAAGTGTCAACCACAAAGACAACTCCAACTTCAAGTTAATCCCGGCAAAGAATTCTGGCACAGTGTGATTCCGGGGTCCCTCAGGATGTCACTCACCCTTGAATTGACCATGATAAGTATTGATCACCACTGGCATAATAATGTCTCTGCCAGTGCGCAACCCACGGCTCAATTTCAATAGACTCCGAACATTGGGCGCCTACCAGATTCACAGCAACTCGACGACCCACTCGGCATTGGAGCGGACTTGGTGGTGCGGTGATCTCGGCGAATAGAAATTGGGGATTATCATTTCATCGTACGTATCTCCTGGTGACTCGGTGACTTGATGCAGACTACTATTACCTCTGTAATTGCAAGCGAGAACTCCTACGACACGGGAAAAGAAAAGAAAGGCAGAAGAAAGAGAAAGCATCGACTAGATCTTGCTGGAGTGTCATAAGTAACCAAGTTCAAATTTAAAGGAGGTGGGATAGAAAGAAGAAGAAGAAGAAGAAAAGAATATAATATATACAAGAGGCCGGCGCCTACTAGATACCACATGAACGACGTCATCTGCGAACCATCAAGTGTCGTTGTATGCAAATTACCCTGCAGGGGATACTTTGACCGGTCCCCAGGCGAAGCGGGAGATTGTTATGTAGCTGCACCGGAAGATTGGGCAACTATCAAATCTACAATGTGAACATGATGATGCATGTACTTGGACGAAAAATGTAGGATCACTCACGTTGGCTATGTAGAGATGCCCAAATGCAATGAGAATGAGTCCGTCGTTGTACCGGCGGCACGCAGCGCTGTATATCCGCTAGCTGATATAAACGTCCTCTTTTTTCCGCCTCTATGCTATCCGTGGGTGCTTCAATCACGCAGCGCAGTAGCGAGGTGTGCAAACGTTGGTCGAAAATCCAGCATCTTCATGTCTAGAAAAGAACACGGGATTCAGCATTATAGTGAGCGGACCAGTGAAAGAACCTCGCCTTGGGAAGTGCTCCAAGGACTAATGTGCAATCCAACTCGGTCTCCTGGAACGACCTCCCTCGTTTCATCTCCATCTGACCGTGTGCTTATTCAACCTCGATTGAAGGAACTGATGATCTCGACCCATCGAATCGAGCACGGTGTACAGCATCGGTGACCTAGACAAAACAATTTTCGAATGGGTAGTAAGGAGTCCATGCGGATAGAGTGCGTACCTTCTTCCAACCCTGAATTTGTTCGTCTGTGTAGATGCCTGGGACGTGGTTCAATCCTCCTACACCATGAGAGATAAACATGGCTTTTGTAGGTGCCTAGTAGCCTGAGGACGGCTGGTCAAGCTTAGTCAGCTTAGACCTTCTCCTGTGCCCCCACCATCGGCCCGGGGTACTTAGTAGCATGGTGAAAAGCTATCAGAGGTGAGTCTACTACTAAGTAGCATTGCAACTCGAACGGCGGTTTGCGGGAGACCTAACAGTCTTCTCCCCAGCAACGCATACTCAGACCCTTATCGCAAGCATTCGCCGTCCGCAGGCGTGGGCGCCTCCGTGATTTTATACCAGTACGTCCATCCACCCGTTCTCAGTGCCACCCCTCACTGCAGCCGAAATCTCCCTGCATCCCTGGTTCAAATCCTTTGCTCTGTCTTTGGTTGTGATTTTCCTACAGGCCCCCGACCGAGGCCGTCCCTTTACTCCCGGGAAGTCTAAGATCCGAGTGTAGAGGGACGACCGTGGCCCGTGTGCGCCGTCTTGGCGGCCTCCTAGCTTTCTTAGTCTTCTTGTTCGCGGCGTACCACGCAGGAACGCACCTCCTGCACTGCCCGCCGGACCCCTCTACACGCGACGCCATCCGCCGCGACTGGCAACGCGAAGAAGCGTACCACGCCGTCGCGGAGCGCGAATGGCAAAGCAAGAAACAAGCCGAAATCGAGCTCGAGCTCGCGTGGCAGCGCGAGTTGGTACGACACGAGGAAGAAGTGGCGCACCGTATCGCAGAGGAGCAGGCGCGCCGGGAGCAGTTTAGACAGGAATGGACACGCGAGTTTGAGGAAATGCAGCGCCGCGAGAGGGAAGAGCAGGAACGGGAACGGGAGAGGTGGCGGCGGGAGGTCGAAGAGCGTGATCGGCGAGAGGAAGAAGAACGTCAGAGGCGTCACCTGTTTTGGGGCAACGTCCAGGCGCATACGTGCACGACGTACGGGACGAGGGCGTATACTGCACAACTCATGAATTTGCCTGCAGATTGGAGGAATCGGGCGGATGCATGCAAGACTACACCGCTCGAAATTCATGGCATCTCCCATATACCCAAGACTTGCGAAGATAGGGTATGGACATATCTCGGGAAAGGATGCTCAGGATGCTGATACTGTGATAGGGCCTCGGCATTGTCATAGGCCGGTGGGAAATCAACCAACAGGAACCAGGCTGCACGACATACTGGGATTCATACAACGACAAGGCGAGCTCTTTCCTTGTCATCATTTGTTACATGCATGGTGAACAATATTTTAGGGTTGCACATCACCAGGGTCTGGGAAGAAGGTAAGAGTTCGATTTGCAAAGGGTGGCACAACCAAGCCTGACAATCTTCGTCAGTATATAACGCATCACCTAATGAATGTTCCTGAGAAAAGTGACCCGGAAGAATTCTGTGCCACGACGCCAGCTAGCTTCAACAATATGCAATTCCCAGGTGCTCATGAGTGTATCCCGTCGGTACGTGGCGTCGACCAGGAAGCCGTGGGCTCCGACTAAACAATTCTTCTTTGACGCATATACTCATAGATATGGGGCATGTTCGGTCAATGGGAGATCGATGACAGCAACTGCAACTGAATGTATTCCTTCTTTTTTATATATCCTCGACACGGCCGTTTTTGAAGAGTGTCTTGGCATCACTTCTTTCGTATGGTGTACTATATTGTGTGTTCTCGAATTGCTCTTGTTTTGTACTATGCAGATCAATGAAATGGATGAGCTGAATGGTATTGCGAATGTTTGGTCGCCGATTCTTGCATAGTAATGCGTGTGATCTAATCTGCGCTCGCAAAGGTCATTCCCGAGGAACCACTTGGCACCCAGGTGCGAGAGGACTCTCGGCGGATAGAAATTGGGGTTATTATTTTATCGTATGTACACCTATCTCCTGGTGACTCGACGCAGACTACCATTACTCTGTATTTGCAAGCGACAACTTCTACGACACAAAGAAAAAGAAAAAGAAACGCGGAAAAAAAAGAAAAAGCATCGACAAGATCTTGCTGGAGCGTCATAAGTAACCAAGTTCAAAGGAGGTGGGAGAAGAGGAAAAAAGGAGAGTATAAATATATACAAGAGACCGACGATCACATCCACAATTTGTAGCATGTCGCGCAACGACGTAGTTGTTCTTATTCCGTGCCATGGGTCATGCATCACGCATTCATAGACCATCAATCCCCACTTTTTGCGCGCCCGATGCCATGATAGGTGTCGGACCCGTATACGGTATCAATGGCGAAGTCGTCCGGCTTCCCGTGAAGAGCAATGGTCCGTTGCCTTCCCCCAATGGCACATTGACGACAGGCGCAGGGGCTATGCCTGGACCAGGGGGAACACCAGGTCCGCTGGTGAGTATCCCAGATGATGTCACGCCAGGTCCGCCACTCGCGCCTGATAGAATGCCAGGAACACCGGGACCGGTAGGCGGGACGACACCTGGACCTGCAAGACGGGGTGAATATCCCAGTGGCATGCCTAGCTTGGGCAGAGCGGGCGAAGGCTTGCGTGGAAGAAACGGTCCGGTAGACATCGAGGATGGAAGAGACGCGTTCATCGGAGAGATTGAAGGTGAGGTCGTCGAGACGGTCGAGGCCGGTGCACGGGGAGGTGAAGTCGTAAGCGGTCGAGGCAATTGCGATAGTCCGTTTGGACCTGGATTTGAATATCGGTGTGGTACAGGCGTGTGGAAGCGCTCCGGAGCGATTGGGAATAGAGCAGGCGGGGCACTCGAACTCATGGGTCCACCAGGTTCACCTGGGCCAGGCGTCCACCCGTGTCGAGGGGAAGAAGAAGTGGAGGATATGGCGTGATGCGATGGTGCAAGGACAAAAGGTGTCGCAATTGGTCGGTCGCGCTCCCGTTCTCTCTCTCTCTCCCATTCTCCCCTCTCCCTCTCCCGTTCGTCGTATGGAGGTGGAAGGGGATGAGTAGAAGATGGGCGACTTCCAGGCATGCTATTTCCTCCCGGTTTCATTTCCTCCCTCTTCCAATGTGACTTGGAAGAAGCGTTCGCAGACAGATTGATGATTTCCATTGTTTGCACTCCCGGCGCAAGGCCCGACCCCTGGGGTAGCGGAGAAGCTCCCTCAAGACCTGACGAACTTGTACCCGAAACCGGCACGGAGGGATGATGGTGGTGTACGACATGGTGGTGGTGTCTATGGTGGTGATGCTGTCCCACGTGATGGTGCGGTGGTCCATGTGATGATCCATGTTGGTGCTGGGTATGCTGGAGCTGCTGCCCGTGAGGATGATGTTGAGAATGTTGAGAATGTTGAGAATGAGACTGATGCGCGTGAACTGGATGCGGCTGGTGGGGAGGTTGGACAGGGTGTTGTTGTAACTGATGGGTATGCGAATGCGAGTGGGGTTGTTGGTGCACATGACGATGGGTGGGGGTGGGGACGATAGGTTGGACTTGCGATCGATCTCTCTCCCTGTCGCGCTGTTCCTTCTCTTCTCGACGCCGCGCGTCCCCAACCCCCCAATCCATGCCTCCAGCAGGCTTGGAACCCCACGCGGGATATCCTGGTCCTACGTTGGTGCCAAACTCCCTTTCTCGCTCTCGCATTTCTCTCTCGCGTTGCGCTGCCAGTTCCCGGTCACGTGGGGTGAGCTCGCGCTCTCGCATTTCGCGTTGGATCATCTCTCGTTCTCTCTGGAGCTCCCGTTCTCTCTCCACGAGGGGACGTTGGATTCGCGTTCCTCCAGGACCAATGACTGGATTAATGGTCGCACCTCCGGGGCCGATCACGATACTTGTTCCACCTCCAGGGCCGAGTGAATACCCTGTCGGACCTGTGCCAATAGAAGGGGGTCCTTGAAACACACCCATCGCCGGCTGCGAGAACGAGGGCCCATCAGCATTCGAGATGCCTGGCCCTGGTATGCCTCCAGGCCCAGTAAGGGAGTTTGGTATGTTCGACAGGGCGGGAGGCGGTGCAGGCGGTGCAAGTCCCGAACTACCAAGCGTGATTGGGGGCCCTCCGATTTGTGTGACATTAGTGCCGGGCGCCATGCCGGGACCTAGATTTGGTGGATAGTTGTCCGCGGGACCTCCAATCCCGAGTCCGTTCACTGTGGGGCCACCAAAGCCAATAGGAACAGGTCCGAACCCGGATGTGCCAACGTTGACACCCATCGGAACGCCTATCGGGGGACCAAATCCCATCCCGAAACTAAATCCCATTCTCCGGTGTTGAAAGAGGAAGTCGAGATCGGCTGCTATATCGTGAGGAGTGAGTGTAGGAAGGTCGGGGTATGTCGTTGCTCCATCTACATGTCCAAATTAGTCTTTGCAACGGAAATCCCACTGAGTGCCATTGACATACTCAATCCATCAAGGCCTGGATAAACGTCGAGACCCTTCGTGTGAGATGACTTTTTGTTCGCTGCAAGATGCGAGAGGTGGGATGGCAAAGGGAAGGTGTTTGCAATTTGCCGGAGGGTCGGTGCGGGCGGGGGATTAAGTATGGCATTCAAGTTAGGGATACGGCGAGCTATAGGCGAATCAGACAGTAAGGAAGAGCAAGGATCCACATATGCTCACCTCCTGGTGGTCTCTCGATCGTCCTTCTCTCTCTCTCGAGCTTGCGCCTCTTCCTATTCGTCTCAGCGATCATCTCGGCTTGGAGATCGGTGCGAGCGATCTGCAAAAGGTAAGAGGCGGTCAGTAAGTGCATTTACGCGAATCCACAATGAGCTCGCTATATCAATACTCACATCCCAACCTTCCCAACACCATGTCTCTGAGTCGCGCCTCTTCCGCGTGACTGACTCGATCTCGTATGTTCTCTTCTTTGATGCGAGCATCAATCGTGTGTCGCGTCGTTTCGTGAGTTCTGTCTGCAAGTGGTGAAGCTCCGGGTGTGTACCTGATATCGAATGAGCTGAAAACAGGACGAGAATGACGCGTACTTACCGTCCCAGACCAAAGCTTCTTCCCATGCCAAGCCCTCCATTTTTTCTACGTAGACCCTCTCTCGCAGCAATGCAAACTTGAGTTCGATGGTTGCCAGGACATCGAGGGCCTCTGCTCTGTGAGCAGGCTGGAGATCAGGGTCCTCGTCCTCGGGTTCCGGTTCCGGTTCAGCATGCGGGGTGGGAGAGGGCGGCTGAGAAGGCTCCTCTGGCTGCGGGTCCTCATCCTCGTCAACGTCGTGTTCTGCCTCTCCATCTGCGGCGGGAAGGTTATCTTCGTCATCGAGGACGTCTGGATCTTGGTCTTGGTCCATGTCTTGGTCCGGTGTAGTGCGAGGCGCGAGATCTTCGTCTGGAGGGGACGCAGTTGGGTCTACAGACGCACAGACGGAGGGTGGGACAGATGGGACATCAAGGCCAGGGTCTATGGCAGAGTTGGAAAGAGGAGTGGGTTTTACGTTTGTATCGAGTGATGGACGAGGAGCAGACTGTTGAGGAGAGGGGAGGTCTTGGTCATCTTCGTCTTGGTCATCTTCGTCGACGTCCATTTCGTCGTCGTCGGATGCAAAAGACGAAAGACTCTGGTCATCATTATCGCTCTTGTCGCCGTCGGCGTTGTCTTCTTCATCGGAGGTGGGGGCGTCAGCATCGTAGATCTTGTAACCCTGTTCCCACAAACTCTTGAGCATTTGCTTTTGCCCCTCCCAGGTTATCCTTGCCAATGGCCTGACACCACGCTTGGATCGGGGCATTTTCGTGTGGTCGAAGGGCATGGGGACGACAATCTTTTTCCTGCGAGAACGATTGAAGGAGGGGCGAGGCGGTGGACGCTTGCGATCGAGGGGACGATCCTTGCGTGGATCGGGCTCTTCGCCCTCTTCCTCCTCCATGGCGCGGGGAGGGGTGGGGAGTTCCTCCTCTTCCTCTTCCTCTGCATCTGGAGAAGCACTGTGAGAGTTTAATTTTTCTGGGGGAAGGGGCGCGGGGTCGGCATTAGGGTCAGGGGGACGGCTGGGTCCAGGTGTGGGGGCGGGAGTGGAGGGGG
>JBBPOK010000230.1:0-46508 GCA_038091415.1 Leccinum variicolor | reverse complement strand
CAACCTTGGACAAACAAGCCGACAGTCCCTTGGGGTTGTAGAACGGATCAGGATGACTTTGGTACTCCTTGAGCAGTTCGTCCAATAGTTGTTCTGACTCGAATTCTACCATTGAGAGGCAGGCCGTTAACTGTGCAAGAATGGAACGTAAAACTTCAACAGCGCTCGTAGATCGACTTGTTCGAAAATCGCAATAGAAGTACGCCAAAGGTTCCTCAGCATTCCTCGTGTTATTAAGGTCATCGATGACAGAAGATCTGCGAACATGATCACGGTTACCAGTTGGTAAAAATAGGCCAAAACGTACGCCAAAACAGTTTTTCCTGCCCCAGCTAATCAAGTTCATGTCAATGACGGAGCTTTGTATCATCACGGGAAATATACCTTTCCCTTGCAACCACAAGAATGAACCTTCCCCCTGCCTCCACGACGTATATGTGTCCAAAACGTGTACCCACGCGCATGTATCGGATTGACGTGTCAAGGAGGTCTGTCGATGTTTCTCCGAACAACGCAGCGCGTCGAGTAGTTTCAATAGTTTGTCTCGTTTCCTTGCTAAGTGAGAAGTCAGACTAGTCAACGGTAAGGTCATCGAGGGATAGCTAAACATACAAATAATGTTCTTCCTCTGGTTTTCCATCACCATGTCCATTACTATGGTAGGTTGAGGAGGCACTTGACCCTGCATGCAAACCCCCCTAGCGTACATGTCATCAATCGTTATCACGAGCAAACAGAACATTGGGAAACAACGCTCACTCAGTCCTGTTTGAAGGGGCTTTCTGTCTGTGAACTTCGTTCTCCTGATTCCTATATGAGGCATCGAATACGAGTTCAAACTCGCATACCACATGGCACTCACAATATGTCCATTGTGAGCAAGAAGTAAAAATGAGCCTTGTGATCCCGGTAGAGCGCAATTGCCGCGTTGACGTCTTCTTCTTCACAAGCAGAGAATATCGGGGATCCCGCAAACCCAGGGCTCTTGAAAACCGGTACTGCTAATGCCTCACGCTGGGATCTGAGTAGCACGTCCATCCTTCTCAGCGTATCCAAACAAGTGTCGGGCTCGGTACTCGACAACCAGTCGACAAAGCGGTCGTCGAGCATATAGTGGCGACAAAGCCTTGGGTTGTTGAGCGCTTCGAGGATGGCTCGAGAAACATTGATAATTGTTTCAAACTCAAATTCGAGGCGAATGAGGGAGTGTTGTCGAACCTGTCTGACGCCTCTCGTAGTGGAATACTGAGATATCCCGTTTCGAACCTTCTGCGTATCTACTACGAGTGAGTGCAGGATGCTCTTTGCAGAGTCCATCACTGTGGGCACTGGGAGTCGAGGAGTTGGGAAACACGATTATGTAATACCACCAACCCTTCCTAGTACCGACACTGCCTGTCATCCGAAATTCTAACCTGTGCAGCTAGGCTGAGAAGTGTATTGCCTCGTCTCGTCTTGGGTCCTGGGATAGATCATGCCAGTGATTCTTAGATTTCGAGTGCTGAGCGCTGACGCTCACTGCCGCCACACAAAGGCACCGAACGAAAAGTGAATACCGTCGCCTATGATTAGGTTCATCGCCTTCCGTCTCTCACAGTCACGGTAGCGCACGATGGTTGCTGCAACGATCTGGGGTAACCAGACCGCCGCCAAACGTGTTCTCTTGCTTCACGCCCTCACATCGTAGTACGTCTCAGTTCTGGCATAGAATCGCAGAGGAATTTGCATCTCGAGGTGAGCCTCCCCTCCCCATCGCTCCTATTCGACCATTCGACCTGCGCCACAACATTGCAGCGATGGTTACTCACAATGCCTTTCTCTATGTGTCTCTTCACAGGATATTTTGTCACCGTGCCCGATTTACTCGGACATGGGCTTGCCAAGCGCAGCTCTGTGTATACCATTGCCGCGATGGCAGAGGAGCTTCTGCCCTTGTTGAAGGCCCCAGAAGGCGGAGATCACCCGTACGACGTCGTCATCGAGCACGCACTCGGTGGCCTCATAGCCGCTGCCTTGTTGCCCCATCTCGCATCTGCGCGACCCGTCCGGGTCGTGCTCATCGACCCGCCGTTCGAGGTGCCGCCTGAGCGCGTAGCGGTGGACAGTCGGGCGATGGCCAAGGTAATCCGGAACCCACCGACTCCCGAGGCGGTTCTGGAGTTATACCCACACTGGACGAGGGAGCAAGCTGTTTCAATCCGTGGGCTTACAGTTGTGCACAGTTGTGCGACGTCGCGACCGTGGAAGCCATCTGTGACGTAGGTGTTGCTCCTGGCTTTCCCCTTGTGCTCCTAACGAAAAAATCGCTTCTTCCAATATTGCAGCAAAGTGACCCATGGTCGTTCTCGCACTTGCTATCGATGCCGCCAGATAACATCAAAGTGATCGTGCTGGTCGCGGACCCGACGTCCAAGGATCCGCAAGCAAAGGAGGAAGATTTGAAGGCGTACCCGGATGTCATAGTCAAGACGGTGTGGGTGCGTCTCATATGATTCCCGTCGAGGTACCTGGGAGTGGTACTCGAGGTGGATCTCCAAGACGAAGGTACCGAAGGCACAGGTATCAGCAGCGGGCCTACCCACATCGAGCATGATATCGATACATGAGAGCGCTCGTCATGACTGGTGAATGAACGCGGTTGGGGTAGCAGAGGTGGTGTTCTGAAATGTATTCTGTAGGAATTACCACTGATCGATCACGAACATGTATATACAGATGAAGCAAGCATTGGCAATAGCTTCAAGTTGGGCCAATATGGTCTGTAAGTTGCAAGATCCCATGGGATGTGGAACATTCAGTGCGTAAGGTACTTTTTCTGTGTTACTAGTGGACCAAATAACATATGTCTACTACTGGTGTAATAGTCGAGGCAGATGCACGATGTGCCCGGTCTCCCGTAGGAATAGCCTTAGACAGGAAGACAGTCGTTGATGCGCCCACATTGATGCCGCGAGGGCATAAAGATTTAGGACAGTCCAGTCGCCCACTCGGAGGCCTGCCATTCGTGATACCACTTCTCTGGCACTCGCCACATCGCACTTCAAGTTGCATGCATCCGCCACTTCCTATCCTGTTTCTTGCTCATCATAAAAGCCATCGCCACGAGGACGATCCCGGCCTGGGCCAGCAGGTCCATCGAACTCTTTTCGAGTTAGTACTATCAGCACTATTGACCAGATAAGTTCACTGCGCGCATGTGAGTCTCTCTTGCTACGCGGTTTTCTCGGCTGTCGGGCTACCCCTGCGATGCTAATCCAACAATCCTGCCAAGAAACCCTCAGAACGTACCACGCTGGAGAAGCAGAACCACCACTACCAGGTGCTGCAGTGGTCGGACGGTCATATGTTCCATCGCTGGCAACGGCCGGCCGCGTCTGCTCAACCTAGCTCCAGTGCAGGCGCGCCTGTAGGTATTCCCCACAGAAACCGCATTATGGCCGCCAACCACCCGCCAGCAAGATGCGCCCCCGCGAACTCGAGCCTGAGCCTGAGCTTTCACTGTCACGGTCACCTCCGGCCCCGCAACTCCATCAGGACCTGTCAACGGCAATGCCATTTCTGTAGCTGAGAGAAGGATAATGATCAAGACACGTCGCGGGTGTACTGAGGCAAACAGGAGCATTGCGCGCCGTCGGAAAAGCGTGTAGTGATCGTGACCACAATGACAGCGATGGCGTGATACGATGGTCGTTGAGAGGGACGGTTCGATCTGGAGTCCCTATCAGCACCCACCAAACAAGCCAACACTGATTCATTCGACATGTTTGACATGCACAGCTTCACCAGAATGCACAGGTTAATGTACATGAATCGCACTGCATCTTTTTGAGCATCAGCTGGACATCCTACCTCGCGCGTCTACGACATTGATTCACCTCAAGTTGTCGTCTTTCATCATTTCGCACTACGTCTGTCTCATCCGAAACTTCTTCCCAAATCTACTGCCTACATTGCCTTCGTCCCAGGTCATCCCCCCAACGCTAACGTGAGAAGCCGTTATCCTCCAAGCTCTTCTTGTTGCCTTGAGGTGAATGAATATAGGATCCCCTTCGCGATGTCATTCATCGTAGATTCGTGCCACAATCTCCTTCCCCCAGTCATCCCAATGTTCCCATAGTCACCCCAGCGAGTGACGTCGAGTTGTCTGCGATGGAGACACCAAAGTCAACCTGGTTTTCCGATATCGCAGATCTCTTCGTCTTGCTAGGTTATTTCCTTTTTATTGTGGCATCCATCGTCCTCGTTGCACTCATGTTCAATTCTGCGGCACCGGCGAGGACATAAATGAACGGCTCATCTTGGCCTAACGCGGCGGAGAAAGGCAATCTGTGGACTCAGGACATCACCAACTTGATCTGCAATGCCACCTGCCCCGATGGCTCTTGTTTCCCCGCGTCGTCTCTCCTTGACTTCGCATGGTCGATGAACGGTCTGGGACATGTATTTGCATGGATTCTACACCGTCTGGAGTACGGCTCTGAACATGGCGCTTGGCGCTTACAGTTACGTGCTAACCATCGAACGACCCTGCTCAGCCCCAATGCTAGCTAGTACTATCCCGTCGGCAATTACGATAGCAAATTCGAGCCACAATTTGGGGTCTACGTATTCCTTCACATTCATGTGACTATATCTAATAACTTGGCGACTCGAGTACTCACGACCTGTTGCTTCTTCCACCTGAAGAAACCCCTGCAGTCAGCGCGAAACGGAATCATGATAAAACGCCAAGCAGCCAGTAGGAACTAGGAAGGCTCGAGGGGGGAGGGGTATCCACGTGGCACGTCAATTTAAACGTTAACTAGCCCCAACAGGACTACCAAGTTCCTGCTTAGCAAGAAGCTGCAGTGGGGGTGACAGCGACTGAAAAAACTACAGGACGATAACGATATAGCGGGGGAAGTTAGACGAAGATAATAGGATCAAAGACGCATTGCATACAGGGTGGATTGAGGTAACATATATAGATGAAAAGTACGTGCAGAGGGGGAGAAAGTTCTTGTGCTACAACGAGGTTAGTGGGACGCAAGCATATAAATGACAGAGGGAACAAAAAGGACTGCAAGGGGATTGGGTGAAGAGATAGAGAAAAGGAAAGCAACCATCGACACCCGTGCACGAACACAAACTCACTTAGTGACTAGTGCTAGCGCGGCGAGTTACTCGCAGCACCATCCAGATTGCCCGACAACCTCGCCCCGGCACCACTCACACCTGCTTCCATTGCGCTAATGGATCTCAACGAGCCACGTCTTCTCTCCCTCCCAAGCCCGCTCGGAAGCCCCAACCCCAACCCACCACCAACTACCCCATCCCTACTGCCGGGCCGCGAGACAGGCGAGACAGGTACGGAGACGGCGCCATCTTCCCTCACCAAGCCGCCCGAAGAGCCAGAATCGGATCGGCCGCTCCCACTGTCCCGCCTCCGAATATTACTTCCGCTCCCAAGACCCTCTAGTGACGCCAGGAACACCTCGTGCATATGTCTCAGCTTCTCATCCACCTCTGCCTCTCGCGTCAGCATAGGTCCCATCGTTGCCGAGGACGCCTTCGACTCATTGCTCGCAGTCGTTCCCTCCGAAATATGTCGCAGGTGTTCGCCCGCGACCAGTCCCAACCCTAGAGCAGCACTACCTCCCTCGGTTCCCGATCCGGAAGCGACGGGTTCGCGCGGGTCATGTCGGCCCGGAGCATTGGGACTCTGCTCGAGGTGAGTCACCCTGACAGATAACGCGTCGGGGGATGCATTCAACGGCTGCTGCCTCGCCGCGGCAGATGCGAGCGGCTTTCGCGCGTCAATCTCTTGCACGAAAATCGAGATATCATCATCGTCCGTCGTCGCACCCAAAAAGGCAGGTGCACCGCCACTACCGCTAGCTCCTGTGCTGCCGCTTGCCGAGGGCTCGCCACTCTCTTTGCGTTCGCCAGAGCTGCTCACTGCACTCCCGTCGCTCGTCGCGCCTCCGGTTGTTGTATATCGATGTCCAAAGCTGCTCGAATAGCGCTTGCGCGGGGGAAGACGAGGCGAGGTATCCTCGCCTTCCGCGGAAGCAAGTGAACGTCTATCACTGAGACTTGATGGTGCGAATGGTGGAGAAGGTCTATTCACGCCGATAGGAGAGGGTGGTACACGAGAGGAATTTGGTGATGTTTGCGTAGGGCGGGCGGGAAGGCTGGGGAGAGCGACACCACTGCTGAGCGGCGATGGTTGGCGCAGGGAAGGGGAGGGAGAATGGATTGAAGGAGAGCCCGAGGAGAGCGTGGAAGACTTGAACGGATGAACCGGGTTGATGTTCTGCCTGCGGATGGGCAGCGCACCCGGGGCTGAAGGGAGATCCTAAAATAGATGTTAGTGGCCAGTGGCTATGTCGAGCGAGTCAGTACCTACAAGGCTACTTCTTCCTGTAGTACTGGTGCTCTCTCTGCGGATCCTTATAGCAATACCACCCAAGTTCGTTCCGTCATCCCTTGACCACGCTGCACTCCCTTCTGGACGAGAGGACGTGACTGATAAAGCAGAAGTAGACCCAGCAGTGGCCATGTTAGTCGAGGTTCGGCTCAGCGGCAGGGGCGAACTCCGGGGACTTTGGCTACCCGGCAAGGAATTTGTGTGCGAATGGGCAGGAGGCAGCACAAACTGACCAGCAATGGAAGAAGGGGGGGACTTTGGAAGCGAAGTACGAAGATTGCTCGGTAGAGCTGACATGGAATCGCGCTGCTGGTTCTTGACTAGTGTTGGGGTAAAGTCCGGACCCTCATCCAACGACAAAAACCGGGATGAAAGCAAGGATTCGAGCTCATCGAGCTGGAAGTTGGGTGTGGTAAGGTACTTGGCGGTGAGACTGAGTGTGCCCATCGGATGGGGGATAGACGGGAACGTGTGTATATCGTAAGGAAGTGGGGGCGTGTTTGGTGCGGGGTGTGTGTCTGTCGAGGAGGATACAGTACGTATTATGCAGGGAGCAATTATAGTTAGTCATGCAGAAGACGGACATGAACACCTCATGGATTCTGGGGTTTGGATGTGGTAACACGTGGGACTTACCAAAATCAAGTATGTCGGAGGTACAGTCTCCCAGTGATTTAATCCGGAGCTGGATAGAGAGATTACCGTTGAGATAAGGAGTGCTCGTCCGACGTCGTAGCTTCCTGAAGAGCTTCCAAGAGGGAAGAATGCGGAGAAGACTGAATAGACTGCGAAAGAGGGGTATGCCGTACTTATAGATAGTAGAAGGAGCGACATCGCCTGGCTCGACGCTGTGTTGTGAAGAGGCATACGCGAGTGAGAAGTTGAGGGTCCAATTCTCGAGCAGGATATGCTGCGGAGTGGGATCCATCCGGACACGTGAGGAATCAGGGGCAAGGTAAACAAGGACTTGGTTGTTCGTCAATTCGGGAACGGACAACAAGACTTGAAGTTCAAACGGCGGTGGAGAAGGTGAGCAGGAGACAGCGCGATATATCCTGAGATGATCCTTGAAGATTTCAAGGTCGGGCGTCTCGAGATTGAACTGCGAATGGTTTGTGGTTCAATGGAGGCCAGAGAGATATTTAGAGAACACGCACCCATCTGTCGACCTTTCCCTGAGACCTCTGCTCAGCGGTGGCTCTGGCATTGTTCACGACGAGACAAAGCTTTGTGTAGAACCTGTGAGCGATTTGGTCGGCCTTCTGGATGTCATTAGACATGGCAAAGACGAGGAGGTGAAGTAGGCTGAGGATGTCGTGGTCAATTAGAACGAATATGACATTAGAATACGACAATCTAAGAGAAGAAAAGGAGGTAAATCCAACATGCGCACGCGCTGCTGGTATGGTAGAGACCCTACACGATGACGTAAGCACCACCTCCATCCCAGAGCCAGCAGATTCAAGTCGCCGTCCAACTTGAAACGCCGTGGCACGACCACTTGGTAAGTCGATTCGTGCAATTTCTTTCCAGAGAGAAACTGGCAGGGATGCCACTCTTCAGAGAATTCCTTGCATAGCTTGTCAATGTGATGTAATTAACTTTTCGAGCTGCTCGGCTGACCACTCTCTAGCATTTTCGATGGATTTCTATCGCATCTTTGCGCCAGCCCTCGCCCCTGCTTGCACCGCCCCCCTTTCGTGGTAATTTCGGTGTGCATACGTTACTCAAACGTTGACACGTTCTTAAGAAGGCTACTCGACAGCGCCATTGTAGGTCTATACATGGATATGAAGAGGCCTGGATGATCAAACTTCCATGTGAATTTACTCGTCTATTTCAGGGTTGAAGCTTTGATGATCATCGGCGTGTGACAAACTGCAGCCTGAGATATGGGGTGCTCCCTTGGATTCCGGTCTCGACCGCTCGAGGTCCATCGTGAAAACCACATTCGCTGCTCTTGACTCAAGTGATTCTGTTTCGCTCTTCCGCATTCTGGTTTGTCCCGGTGGTTGCGAAGACTTGAAATTTTCATTGGTGGTGAGTTGATGAGAACTTCCGTCTTCTTTAAATTTCTCAAATCGGTCACCTGGATCGGCGCCGATGTTTAGGACCGGCTATGTAAAAGATCCAGACATTATCGGAAAATCCCGGTGCTGGCGACAATAACTCAATAAGTCGGCGGTCAAACGTCGCCATAAGTGAACATCGTGGGTAAAGTCCGCACGGAACCTACATCTTAGCGATATCTCAGATACGTCATGGGTATCTTTTTCAGAGCCACCTGCTGTGTTATTATTCTTTACAGCAACGGCTGTGCACAACGCCACAGGCCACATTTCGGCGGCAGGTATCTTGGAACTTTCCATGTTGGTATACTTCAGCTTTGGGAAGGAGATGAATTAACGCCGATGGACGTATTATTCAATCCTGGCAACAAACACGTCTCCTGCACGGCAGCGAGACTTGCACAGCACCTGCTGATATTGATGACTTCCTCGCCTCCGGTGGGTTTGATCTGTCCGTGTCGTCAAGTTCTCGGTTTCCGGGGGATATAATCGGTGAGTCATCGGTATCAAAAACTTATTTCACGTTTTCATATCTTGTCGTCATGGATGGTTGAACTTTACACAATATTCCTGACCGTCTCGGGTCGGGGGCACTACCCACATGGGCCCCGCTGGCTGTATCTGCCATCGGTTACTCAATTTCACTCACCGCGGACAAAGTCGAATGAGGCGCCTTGTCATGGCAAGAGCCATCGGTGTTTCCTCTCCCTCGACGGAAGATCTACACAGCATGTTAGGAGTCGCCGAGCTTACACGTCGGCCCATCCAAGGCAGCGCGTCCTCTTCCAAGATGCCTCTTAAGTGATCTGTGACAGTGGGACAACAATTTTCCGAGTCCATGTCCATGCCATGTCTCAACCGATGATCATCTTGTACGATGTGCCCTCGAACATTCCACAGCCTTGGGCACCCAACGTTTGGCGTATTAGGTTAACCCCAGATCTATTTTTGCCCTATTGTGTATCCGCTCAAAGTGTCATCCTTTCAGGCTAATTTTGAACTACAAACGCCTCCCCTACCGCACTTGCTGGGTCGAATTCCCAGACATAGAGCAAACCCTCCGCGCCATCAACGCCCCACCCTCCTCGGTCCGTTCCGACGGCCAGCCCGTCTATACCGTCCCTGCGATCCTAGACTCTTTTTCTCACGCCGCGGTTAGTAATACCAGCAGCCGCACCTACGCCGATTCATCATCCTCAGGGACGCAACAACGAAAACTGCAACCTGTCGTACTCACGCACGCGAGCGCCATCGCGGAATACCTCGAACAGACCTACCCTGCACGTCCGGTCATACCGGAGGGCACGCGCGCGCTCCAGACGCTCTTCGTGCACTACGTCACCGAGGTCTTTGTACAGCCTCTCTTACCCATAATGGTGCCGCTAAGCCACCAGCGTCTACCCCCGCGTGTGAGGGATCATTTCCGCGTCGGGGGAATCACCTCCGATGGAGGCGGCGGGGACGGGGACGGTGGGGGTGATCACACAAGAGATGGAGATGGAGACGAACACACTATGCAAGTCGTTGCAGAGCCACAACAACAGTCACCACAGCTGGGGCTGCGGGTGCGGGAGGAGCAGTGGGCAGTGGTGCAGGCGCGATTCACGTTCCTGGCTGATATCCTCGAGCGGAACGCGGGCGATGGAGACGGGGATGGGGTCGTCGCCATGGGCCACGAGTTGACGTACGCAGATTTTGCGCTGTGTTCAGTCTTGATATGGATCGAAAAGGTCGCACCGCACGAGGGGTGGGCGCGTGTGAGAGAATGGGATGGGGGGCGGTGGGGGAGGCTGTGGGAGAGATGTAGGGAGTACATGGATGTCTTTTGATCTTTGTGGCATCTTGGCATGTGGAAGTGCACCGAACAGTGTAAGGGAGTCGGAGGAAGATGCATACCTGATCACTTTGGAAACTGGACTGGTTACCATGCATCGGTATCGCACTCTGGTTGTTCATCATGATCATAGAGATAGGGCCGATGCCTCGTAGGCGGGGTGAACTTATCAGTTCTCTTCATTACCATGTATTAAATCAGACACCAGCGGGACCGTTGTAAGACTATATATGATAGATGTGATATTCTAGACTTACAATATAACCAGTGGCATCACTACCCATTTCGATACCGATGATGAATAAAAATGGATGATGCAAGGCACTAGGTTCGAAGCATACATATGATCCAGGCTGCTCACCGGACTCCGATCCCGTCGGAACGGCGGTGCTACTGTGCCTCCAGCTTGATCATGAATTCGAAGTTATTTCGGGATGATCCTCATATTTTATTTCCGAGGCCTTACATATAAACGATAGCTTGGCTAGAAAATGAATGAGCCACTTCTGTTCTACTTAGTGTTTTCAGTAATACGTTCCTACATACCCATGGCCAGTGGAACGAAATGGATTTTAAACAAAGAATGAATACTAATCTATAGCGTACAGATGCAAGAAGGTTACAGCGTCCATAGTCGTTGCTAAAACATCCATTCAAAATTCAACAAGATAACCTAGGAAGGCAAATAATCCCGCAGCATGTAAATAGAACCTACGAAAAATCCACAAGAAGTCAACGCGAGCGCGACGGCAGCTATCCACATCTGGCCAATCTGACCGATGTCGTCCGAGCTGGGATCGATGACGAAGAACGCCTTGGAAGGGCCCCAGCCGATGACGCTCGAGTTACAGAAACAAGTGTCATAGACACGCGCATACTGGAATACCGAGATGGAAATGATGCCGATTGCATTGGCGATGGCAAGCGATTTCCCTATCCACCTCAGCCAATTCGCGACACAGGAAATCGCTGCGGCGTAGCGAGCACCAGCCGCATCTGTGTCCGGGACCGCGGCTTCCTCCATTTCATCAAAGGGGGCCCGAACATCCCGCATCGACATGGCAACGCCAGAAGAATCCTTGTTCATTTCCCCGGTGGACACTGGAATTCTCGAACCTGAAGAAGGCGTGCCACTGGCACATCCGCTGCTTTCCAAGTCGGGGGTGGGAAAGTCGTGCATGAGATGATGTGCGTAATATCCGAGTGCGTTCGACAACACTAGTATCATCCATACCATCGTGGATATCGCCCCGTATATAAGATACGCCAGAGAACGACATCCCAGTCCCTAGTATAGCTTCTCTCAGTACTTCGGCCATTTTTCCGTAGGAAGAAACTTACGGTGGTAGGGGTAAACCAGACCACAATGACGGCTGCGCTCGTTGTTACCCACTGCAGTTGCAGAGACATGAGCGATGCTACCACCATGTTGAACAAAACGCCTCGCGGCCAAAGAACGTTAGCGCCAGTGAATTCGCGATCACCGGGGTGGCAGTAACGAATGGTTTGATCACGGTTACCCAGTCGAGATTCTTGAGGAGCATCAACATCCACACTGACGGGCTGGCCGTCATTCCGCTTTTGCCAAGCTGCGCGGTAGTATAGTGAGATCACGTAGACAGTTCGAGACCACGACAAGGCTCTTGCATAGTAGAATACCGGAGGAATTCTGGACTCGTCTGGGGAAGTGACGTTTCTGCGGGATATTTTCCAATCTGGGCTGGGATTGATGGTCAAGCCGAAGTCGGAGGTGACAGGGATATCAGTGGGGTCACGGGAATCTGGTACAAACACCCGTTGATTTGCCTTGTCATATGCTTCGTGCACGCGATCATAATCGCATCTAGGCGAAAGAACCATCCATCCGACGATGATTGGCAACAACCAAAGCCATATAGTTCCTGTTCCCTGTCCACTGGCGTTGATGTTGTCCTCCACATTCATGAGGGAGTCAGCAACAGTGATCAAATAGGCAACGACCACCCATGTAATCGATGTCGCAGATGCGATCGACCACGTATGGGAGTAATCGAGCTTTGACGACAGCATGGACCACCATTGGTCGTTAGCTGGTTGAACGACGAGAGCCTCAAATCGACCGGATTCCCCAGGATGGACGCGTAAAGGGACCTGTTGGAGGCCGTTCAAAGCCTGCACCACGGACTGGCGGACGGCAACACTAGGATAATCAATCCCAGCAAAAAGTTGGTCGTTGAGCCACCGTGCATTGAGGAGGCTGATATATAGTGAGTAGCCGGCGAGTGTTGGTGAACCGAGTGTCAAGAGGGCAGACATGAGATTCTCAGTCCTGCGTCGACCGCCGAAAGGGAGCTGGGAGACCAAAGCGAGATATGGGAGGAGCCATGCAGCAAATTCCTGTGAGAAAACATCCCAGTCAAATGGCTCCTGGCCTGACTCGCATAAACAGGTGCAGTTCTTGTATGGAAGTGCGGTAGCATCAGGTATATTGGTGATGGGAGAGCCATTGCTTGAACGGAGGATAGAGAGAGCGTCTTCCTGTGACACGTTGGCAAAGGCGCAATTCTTGCCAGCGGTCGCGCAACTCTTCACCTTTTCCAAACAGTCCGTAAAATTCACTGCAGAACTAGAACAAATTAAGCATAGTAAGACAAGCCAGATATAGGCTAAAAAATATTATCAGACCCCAAGACGCTGCCTGAAAAGTGAAGAAGATACCTTTCCAGTGGAATAGTCCAGGCATGCTGCGTCGAGGGAATGGACGGTAAACGGCCATTTACTGAAAGCCTTTATACAGTGCTGTGCGTAATTTCCACTGCTGCGGTAGATAACAACTCGAGCCCTTGAACTTTGATGAGACTCACTTCAAGACACCGCCTCCGCCGCCATTTCCATGCCACTAATGCTTCCGGCGGCTGGAAGACCGGCGAACAAGTTTCGGCCTTGCAAACATCGAAGCAATATTCTTACCCGATGAGAGAAGGTCGCATTGTGGATGACTTGGCAGGGTATGAACCTTTCCTTTTGAGTCGATCGCTCCAGGAGGTACTAGTAAACAAGAATATTCGATGGCTGCGGGGAAGTCGGCGGCAGTTACGTTAATTGACTTACATACATCTGAGAGAGCATGGCCTAGTCGTGCTCTTCGCCAACGGCAGAATGGGCTGGCGGAGCGTGGTGACGGTGTTTGCCGCAGGAACCAAATTTTGAGTCGATTCTCTTGTCGAATTCGAACGCCGGTCACAGTACAGTTGACCGAGTCTCGCCCCAGCTCGGCGCCTGTGAATCACATTACATAAAAGTTCACCTGCAGCTTGAGCACTGTGTCCTTTTGGGGTCAAGGCGCACCGATAATCAGCGAGTGGCTGCCGCATTGCCCGGGATTATTCGAAGGACATTGACCCATGTAGGTCGTAGTACGTTACTACAAAGCAGTGCACTATTTGAATAGGGCTCCGCGGGATCTTGCGCTGTGCGAATATTAGTTCACACGCTCAGCGAGATCGTTGATCCACCTATGATACAGGGCTGGAGTCAATGCCGCTTATCGAATGTCTTGAAGTCATTGCTTCTGTGCCATGGGCCATGGCGGGGACCGTAACGTAACGAAGAAGCGCAGGTGAGCAACTCGTTGGCAGCTTGGCCCGGCTGGCCTATTGGGATGATCGTCCTCGTGGCGATGGCTTCGCTGATATGAAGTCTCACCCGCCTTCTCCCAACCAACCGCTTAGACCACTCCACATGAGTGTTACAGTTGGAAGTTATCCCCCTGGCGAGAGCTTTAGTTTCGCAGGCTCGAAACCGCACCCGCCCCCTTGCTCGTCGCATAGACGGACCGTTCCGAGACCGGGTCTGACGCAGTCCTAATCCTTAGAGAGGGACGACCGACGGGCGCGTCAAACGAGTCCGATAGCCCAGGCGACCTCCCTCGCACACTCCATCATGCTAGACAACTTGAACCTACCTTGGCAGCCTCAAGGAAAATATGGATGTGTTCGCAAGTCTTCTTGAACCTGTGAGCCTGACACTCCATTTCTATTATACATGCGCCGAGGTCAGCTCGAGCGATGGGGGCATGAGACTCAGTGATAGGCATTGCTAACTCGAGCATATGCCCGTTGTTTTCCATTCAAGTTCCTCGCTATCCGTGTATAGTACATTGACGTAGTGTGCAACTACTCGAAAGCATCTAACCTGTAGGTACTGTGCGATATCGTGCGGTCATCTTGAGTGTGACTAGGACCCTCGGGTATATGGCATTCCACGAATTTGGCGTCCAGCGCTATGTATGAGACGGGGTCGACGTCATTATGACCCTGTTTACAGTAAAGAAGGCATTACTGTAACTGTGTCGAGCTAAACTACCGAGTTTCTCAAGTAACAATAACAATACAAAGATAATCGATAAGCTATGAAGGCAAAGAGTCCCGCATTATGTAAATCGTACCGACGAAAAACCCACAAGAAACCAATGCGAGCGCCACGGCGCCAATCCAAGCGCTGGTCGCCAGACTGACGTCGTGCTGGTTGGGAGCGATGATGTTAAACGCTAAAGAGCCCCAACCGAAGACACTCGAGTCGCAAAAACATGTATCGTAGACCCCTGCATACTGGAATACAGAATTGGCAATGATGCCGATCGCGTTGACGATAGCAAGCGACTTCCCTATCCACCTCAGCCAATCCGCAAGATGGGATATTCTCTGGGCGAGACGAGCATCTCCCGCATCCACGCTCGGGACCATAACTTCCTCCACTTCGATAGTAGCGGCCTTGATTTCCTGCAACGGTATGGTAGCGCTAGAATCATCGTATACAACGCTGGTTGTCAGGGTGGTGGAGACCGGGATCCTTGAACTCGAAGAGGGTGTGTGTTGCCCGCTGCTTTCCAAGTCGGGGGTAGGCAAATTATTCATCAGATGATGTGCATAGTATCCAAGTGTGCTGGACAAGACTAGCAGCATCCACACTACGGTAGATAATGCTCCATAGATCAGGTAGGCGAGAGAACGACATCCCAACCCCTGGAATTATATATGCTCAGTCCGTGAGCCACCTCGTCATAGGAAAGCACTCACGATGGTAGGGGTATACCAGACTACAAGAATAGCTGCGCTCGTCGTTGCCCATTGCAGCTGCAACGACATGAGAGACGCCACCACCATGTTGAAAAAAATGCCTCGGGGCCAAAGAACGTTGGCGCCAGTGTATTCGCGATGTCCGGGGTGGCAGTAACGAGTGATTTGATCACGGTTACCCAGTCGATACTCTTGAGGCGCATCGCCGCGCACATGACCAATGGGCTGGTCATCAAAGCCTTCTCGACGGTTCCACTTTCGCCGAGCTGCGCGGTAGTATAGCGAGATCACGTAGACAGTTCGAGACCACGACAACACTCTTGCGTAGTTGAAAACGGGAGGAATTCTGGACTCGTCTGGAGAAGCGACGTTCCTGTCAGAAATGTTCCAGTCTGGGCTGGGGTTGATAGTCAAGCCAAAGTTGGTGGTGACAGGGATAGGATCTACATTGCTGGAATCGGGGGAACATGCTGCGAACACCTGTCGATTCGCCTTGTCGTACGCCTCCTGCACACGATCATAATCGCATTTGGGGGAAAGAACCAACCAACCGACGACGATCGGCAACAACCAAAGCCACACCGACCCCGTTCCCTGCCCATTGGAATTAATGTGGTCCACTACACTGGAAAAGGAATCGGCAACAGTAAGAAGATAAGCAACGACCACCCAAGCGATCGATGTTGCTGATGCGATTGACCACGTATGCGAGTAGTCCAGTTCTTCTGAAAGCGTGAGCCACCACTGGTCGTTTGCTGGATGGACGACAAGAGATTCGAATCGACCGGATCTCCCAGGATGAATGCGTAAAGGGACCTGTTGGAGGCTGCTCAAAACCTGCACCACGGACTGGCGGACGGCAGCACTAGGATAACCAATCCCAGAAAAAAGTTGATCGTTAAGCCACCGAGCGTTAAGAAGGGTGACATATAGAGAGTAGCCGGCTAGGGTTGGTGAACCAAGTGTCAAGAGGGCAGACATGAGATTATCTGTCCTGCGTCGAGCGCCGAAGGGGAGTTGGGAAAGTAGAGCAAGATATGGGAGGAGCCAAGAGGAAAATTCCTGCGAGAAAACACTCCAGCTAAATGGCTCCTGTGGACTACCGCAGTACGTTTTGCACCCATTGTACGAAAGTGCGGTTGCGATGTCGGTATTGTTAGCATTGACGATGTTACCACCTTTGCTGTCACGAAGGATAGTAAGAGCGGTCGTGCTCGACATGTTTGAAATGCAATTGTGGCCATTGGTGGCGCAACTTGTTACGTTCGCTAAGCACTGTTGGAGGTCCACTGCGCCAGAAAAAAATGGGCATAGTAAGACAAGCAAAATATGTGCTTTAAAACATAATTAGACGAATGCTGCGTAGACAGCAAAACAAAATACCTTTCCAGAAACGTAGTCTGAGCATTTGTTAGGAAGGGGATCGTAGAGAAGGCATGCACCTTCATATATATGGAATCAAATAAGCATGGCTGTGTGCAACTTGCACAGTAGATGACTCGGGCCCTGGAGGCCTCAGAAAGGTTTTTCCGGTTCTCCAAAACATAGCCTTCGCCGCGGGCCTTATGTGAGTTCTAAAAATGCGGCTGGTTGCAAGATAGACACTGCACAACCAAACATGAACAACTTCTCAGTGAGTCAACGAATCAATGAATCGATCATCCCTAGAAAACCAGTTGGCCCTACAGACAACAAAGAAGCATCATTCTTACTCGATGAGATGTGACAAGGGGCACGAAAAATGACTTGGCAGGTACATACCTGAAGGCCTGATCCGTTCTCCCGGACCCAATATTCTAGCATGGTATCGCAACAACTGAACATAGACAGTCAATTTCAACGTAATTACATAGGTGTCATATCGAACTTTCTTAAAGAGCATTCAGTCATGCGACAGGCAATATGTCAACTGACCTACACCGACAATAGAAAGCATGGTGCACCGCATGTGATGCTCATAGCCACTAGGAACATGTTTTTGGCTGAGCGCTAGCATTCGTAATGGTAATGAAGCTTGAAAGAACTCCCTGGCTCCACCCCTTGCACGTCGGGTCTGCCTGGCCAACGTTGTTGTGGTTCGTCGCTTGTTCGAAGAACACCGACCAGTGTAACTGCTCCGAAGCATCCGGCGAAACTCCGTGACGAGTTCCTGCGTGGTGTGAGAATCAGTGTGCGTTGAGCGAGTGCCTAGATTGTATATCTCTTTACCCAATGATCAAATCCAGGAACGCCATCCACAGCTTGGCAGAGATCGAGATAAGATGCCTAGTAGCATCGCAGCGATACTACAGTAGTACTGTAATAGTACGAAGACAGAGTTTTCCTGAAAGGGAATGTCAATAATATTCAACTTTACTCCACTGCACAGAGTCGCGGGCCTTACATAATACCTGTTACTACGCAGCGTCGCAGCCGCACCTCATCCGAGCATCGGAGCCTGTGGCGTCTAAAATGGCCGGCACTGGCAGGAACGGCGGACCGAGTGCCACTTCGGGGTATTCACACGAATTTGCAGGCTGCTAGATAGTCAACGGGATTCAAGTTGTAAGTACAAAATACTTACTGGCCCCTTTTCCTCGTCGCTTCCCCGGTTTCCGCGAATGTCGCGACTCGCGGACCAGGCGTAACGTCCCGTGGTACGTTGAAGGTATCCGGGGGCCCAGGTTTCGGGTTTTGAATGAATCCCCAGTGGGAATATTTACATCCAACGCTTTCTTGAAGTTGTCACCAGCCAAGTTGCAAACACCGTTACAGTTAGTGGTCGATTCGTCGTCCGCGGACTGGCCCGATGATCGTTGACCCGGGTGGCGTAGCGAATTCCGTCGAGTGCGTAGTCCTAGGCACACTACTTCAAGAAATAAGCTCAAGGTTTGCAACCGTCCTACAACGCGTGTACACTACCACTTCTTACAGGAACTTCCTGAGCATCTCATTCGGATATGCATCCCTCAGCACTGGGGCTGTATCTTCTGTGGGCGTGAGTTTGTCCGTGACGCGTGACGGTTCAACTTGTGTCGGCTAGCCTTTGTGCCATACATCATGATTCATGGAATAGGTGAGGCGACTTTGCCAGAATATCCAAGGAACGAGGTGCTAAATGGAGGGATTAGCAACCTTTATTGCACGTTTAACGACTACTTTGTCCCCAGAAAGATACCTGGATACAGCAGCAAGGGGACCAGCTTGGAGATTCTGACCTAGTCGCAATCATCGCGACTGTACGTCATGCATCAACTTCCAACGTGGACTTGCTTCGTACAACGTCGAACCATAGAAAGTGAGTCACAGCTTCGTATGGCAGACCAGTTATTCTCACCTATATAAGCCAGATGTAACGGTCCCCGCCGTTGACATCCCAACGTTCTTCAATCCTCATGCCCCCTGTTGGTACTCCCTCCAAAACTCGACTCCGAGGAAAGTCGGGCTTGCCGTCTTCAACCATGTTCACGCCGGCGGCCTCTGAACCCGTTCCAAACACTGTTGGAACTGAGATCGTCGCTGATGGCCTAGCTGTGGGGCTATTAGATCCTACAACCACCGGCAATAGAAGAGCGATGTTACAGCTCATCAATCGTCTTCGTGATACTGGGTACATAATTCCCCCATCTTCATTACCACCTTGCTGTACTCACCAGTGGCATGCATTTGACAGCGTACAAGCCGACATTGACCTGCCTATGATTGCCGTCATCGGAAACCAGAGTGCGGGCAAGTCGTCTCTCATCGAATCCATATCTGGCGTCACGCTGCCTCGGTCGTCGGGGACCTGCACAAGGTAACGCATTCATCTTCAGTTCTGGACATTTGCTCATTTGTATGTAGATGCCCAACGGAGTGCAAACTCTCCCATTCAGATTCCTCGTGGAAATGTTTGGTTAAACTTCACTTCTGTACTGATGCCAGCGGCGTACCCATCCCTGTGAAGATCGTTTCCTTTGGTAGTCCTATCACCGACAAATCGCTGGTTGAGGATCGTATCCGGCGTGCCCAGAGGGCCATCCTCAATCCGTCCAAGGATCCTGACAGGTACCTCAATCAGGACGAGTTGCCAGATGAAAATGAAGTGTCGTTTTCCAAGAACTACGTTTCACTGGAGATCAGTGGCCCAGAACTCACGGATCTCTCTTTCGTGGATCTTCCGGGTCTCATTGCCAGTGTCGGGAGGGGAAGCGACGACAGGGACATAGAGCTTGTCAAGTCATTGGTTACCTCATACATAGAGAAGCCAAGTTGCGTCATACTGCTCACCGTGGCTTGTGAGAGTACGTGTTTAAGCATTTTCTCGCGTTTCAGATGTCTGATATCCTTATTTCCCAAGCCGACTTTGAAAATCAAGGCGCACACCAGATAGCGAAGCAATACGACCCGCTTGGGAAGAGAACTGTCGGTGAGTCCACAACGGTCAAGCCTTTCTACCATCCACCACTGAAGTACTTGATCCATGCTCTTAACAGGGGTCCTCACTAAGCCCGACCGCATTCCCCCGGGTGATGAAGATGGATGGCTTAGGATCCTTCGCAACGAGACAGAACCATTGGTTAATCATTGGTACTGCGTCAAACAGCCTTCTTCACAGGACGTCTCCAAGGGAATCACGTGGGAGGAGGCACGTCGACGTGAAAATGAGTGGTTCAGCTCGGTGCAACCATGGTGTTCTCTCGAATCACAGCATCAAGTGTACCTGAGAACAAGCTACCTGACGGAGAAGTTGGGGTATATTTTGTCAGAGCTAATTTCGAAGCGGTCAGTCGATTATATCATTTTAAGTTGCGGACGAACCTTTGAAAACTTGCCTAGGCTACCTAAGATTCTGGAGGAGCTGATGAACGCCATTCATGAGACGAGTAAGAGGCTTCATGCTCTCCCGGAGGCTCCGTCTTCAGATCCTGTCGGTGAAGTACTCCATCTCCTTGGAAGGTTTACTCGAGACCTGGAACGTCGTGTGGAGGGTACCTCTGGTGAAGATGGGTTGCTGCAATGTATTCGCCCTCACCAGGAAGCCTTCAAGATTGCCATTCGTAGAACTGCTCCGTACTTTGTGCCATGGACGAAGATGACGAATAAGGAATTGCCAGAGGCAGTATTTTTGGCCAACGAAGATGGGGAAGAAGATTCATCGGCGGGCGAATATCACAGAGAGGGTAGCAAGGTCTATATCGACCAAGTCCTGAAGCAAGCGCAAAGGTACCCACTCTGATTTTGCTTTATTTCGTATTTTGATGCAACTTTACACCAGTGCGCGTACGCGAGAGCTTCCAGACAATTATCCTTTTGTAGTTCAGTGGAACTACATCAAAGGATTTACGCAAAAGTGGAGCCCACCCGCAATGATCCTCTTTGACGAAGTTTACGAGATCTTGAGGGCTGATCTTGCGAAACTTGTGGAAGCGCACTTTGCGCATATGGGCAATGGCAACGGAAAGCAAGCAATCCTGTGGGTCACAATTTTTTCTTTCGTACCCTCGAGGCTCACCATGACATAGGATGATTCTTCACGACCATCTCGATGAGGCTGCCAAAAGGACTAAAGAAAGGATCCAGTGGCTGCTCGACCTTGAGCGGAGCCCAACTACTCAAAACACTCATTATTACGCTGACTACAAAGACAAATTCCTTAGCTACTATAAAGCTTCCCGGGGAGAGCGCGATTTGGTGGCCAAGCTTCAGCTGGGACGATGGAGCCAACAATCCGTCGATCATGCGGATTATGCCCCTGTCAACCGGGTTCTTGGTGGCCTTAATGAAATAGGAATATCGGCCCAGGTAACTGACCTCCCCAAGCTACTTCCCCCCGATCCATGGGAGGCGGCCCTGAATATCATGGCGAGCGTACGGGCTTACTTCCAAGGTAGAGTTACAACCAGATTTTCGCCGTGAGATGATAAGCTGACTCCTGCGCATTCACAGTCGCATACAAGCGTTTCGCAGATATGATTCCAATGGCTATCGATCACGAACTTGTACTGGGCATACAGAAGGGGGTCGAGAAGGCGTTCCGAGAGGGACTCCAAATTACTGGATCTGACGGATACGAGCGGTGCAAGAGCATGTTGGAGGAACCCATCAGCGTCGTGTCAGCCCGTCAAGAGATTCAGGGAAAGTTGAAAAGACTCCAGGCTGCCCGTGTAGAGCTGAGGCAGTTGATGTAAAAGAGGCCTACTAAACGGCTTTGGTTCGTTGCGATACGGAATTGTCGTTCATACTCAGGCTATCAAATTTGTTTTCGTCTACCCTTTCATCGGCGAATCAGCAGTACAAATGTTTCCTACACTTGCATACACAATGTCTCGTGAATATGGTCCGAGTCATCGTATGGCCCCACTTGGTTAATCTCGTGCAAATCGGTGTCAAGTTTATGTGTTCTCAGACTCACTCTCGCACGACCAAAAATCGATTCGTGCCCACTGTGCCGAACTGGTAATGGGTGTTATAAATATCGTCAAGAAAGAAAATCAGGATCTCTCTACTACATGCCGCCCCATCAAATAACAGATGCAGTCAATGCGCTGACGCTGTACGCTGGCGCAGTGTAGTCGAGCGCCTGCGCGACAGGGATCGAAGAGAAAGTCGGGAACACGGCGTCCGGGTTCTCGGGCGAGTTGCTCGCGGCAGGTGCTGCAGTGACCAAAGTAAGGTTCCCCTTGGAAGCAACCTTGAAAGGCAACTCGAACGTCATGGGAGCGGGGGATCCGCCGGTGTTGACGACCTAGTGTAGAGCAGTAAGAATCATCCTCCTGTGGGTGTTCCAGGCTGGGGTGCGCATTACTTGCCTTGATGTAGACAACACCGAGCTTGGTGCTGCGCGTGACACTCCAGTAAAGAGTCCCATTGACGGTGGGAAGGGTGCTGGGCAAGTATTCAGACCCGCGGTGGATGCTGAAGAGCTGTGCATCGCAACGTTGATGTACGATAGCAGACATATTGAGGTAAACAGCGAAACAAAAAGTTCAAACATACCTGCTGGACGTAATAGCTGCTCGAAGGGTAAATATTGGCAGCACTGGTATTTTACATTTCCTGTCAGCGAGCAGAGGACACTGAACAAGTCAAAATACTCACTCGAAACCGACTAGTTGATTGCACTACAACGTTCCGTGTCGGTAGCGCAATTGAGACGGGAGCGGCACAACTCACTGGTGGGTTATTAAAGGCAATGTTCACCAACAAAGCGCTATATGCGGTAGCGAACACAATGTCTCCATTCCTTTCGAATCCGGTCATGTAGGCTGCCTCTCCCAGGGAGCCTGGATAGAGGAGGTGCATTGTTGAAGCGCTGCATACGTTTGAGATGCAGACTTACCTTGAAAAGGGGGATATTTTGACCCTTCCAGAAAAGCGGAATACTCGCCCTGCGATGAGGTCAACACAGACCACCACATTCCTCAGAGAACTTCACCTGGAAGTAGGATGTGCCATCTCGCTGGGTTCAAAGGTAGGGAATGAGCACAGAAGATAACGGGCAGTTCTATAAACCTACCTGATACGAGTCGAACATGAATGCATTCTCGACGAACCACTCTACAAAGTATTTCAAGTTAGCAGAAACCACGCAAGAAAAAAAATCCGTGACTGACCTGCAGTCTCATAGTTGTGGATATCATACTGTTTAGGAACAGGATCCAAAACAGGATTGAATGGTAAGGTGGTTGCAATGAATTCTAAAGAAAACCCAGGTAAGCGGCAGTATGAACGAACCCAAGGCATACGCACGAAGTTGAGGGAACGCTGTGGTGAGGTTTCTCATGAAGTCCCTCCAGCGGTAGTGGTAGTATCTGGACAGTTCTTCCACAACGACTCGGACAAGATGATGATGACACACACCACTTACGATTCATTGGCGTTAGAATACAAGAAATCCTCGTTACCAATCTCAACGTATTTTAGAGTGAATGGCTCAGGGTGACCAAGAGAGGCACGGAGAGCAGCTTAGGATATGTATTAGACCATTCAAATTTCAAACGTAATAGTTATCCCCGACATACCGTGTTCATTAGTCGTTGGATCACCGATGACGAAGTTGATCTGATCCATGGCAGCTTGGATGTACGGGGCCAATTTGTCCTCAGGAACACTCCCCTCCGCGAAGGAATAACCTGAAGAGTTCAAAGTTCAAACCGGTCGGTCAACCTTTGAAAGGGAAACGGACCCGACCAAACCGCCATAATCGGCTCCATCTTCAGATCCTCACAAAAGTACATGTACTCCAGAAGACCGAGACCGCTTTTCAACGTAATTAGCACGCCGACGGAGAAAGATAGCGCATATATTGCTCACTCAGTGTTGATATAACCCCAGTCTCCAACACGACCTGTTTCTGTTGTGAGAGTAGACACATACCAGCGATGGTAGAATACGAACCAGGTCTATGGATAAGCGGGCCAACCGTATTATTCCACACCCACCTACTCGACCAGTTTAGGCCCTGTCATTTTTCCGCTGAGTATACCAACAATGATCCCGTTGTGGTTGATCTACCTCCTGTACCACTGATCAGCATAGAAGTTCTAAGAGAATACACGTGTTCCATACTAGATTATTGCCACCGGGAAGGCGGAAGAACGAGGGCTTCATTTCATGCAAAGTCTGCGAGGTGCGGGTTATCGATTCACCATTCGTACCTGAGTCATCGTATCGAAACACATTGGTAGGACCTTCACGTACAGTTGCAAGGTCAATACGCATGCCGTTTTCACGCTTCTTAAAGGTCGGCGGAAACAATGAAAACATGGCAAAGTTGATGGTCTGCCCAGCTGCATGGGCTCCATCGAAACTGACTGTGAAATTGTTCGCCGTGGACTTAGGGGATGTTGACGGTGTCAAATGAAGGGTGATTTGGTGCCAAGTTGTCTGGGAACCATTGATCGGGACAGAAGCAGAGGCAAATGTTTGACCTGTAGAACTCTGCAATGCAACAGTAGCACTGCCATCAAACGAGGAAGCCAGTGGGAATTTATAATAGAAGGAAACATTGTATGTCCACTTGGAATTCACTTTGATTCCTGATCGGCTGTTCATTGAAATGGATTGGAAAGAGTGGGTATGACAAACCATGGTAGCCGCTGTTCCCAAAACCAACCTGTCCGGAAGAATCTGCAGGAATGGTCAACTGAAGAGAATTTGGGAGGGCGCTCGACACAGGGTACGGATCAGCTATTACGCCAACCATTGCACCATTGAGAGCATTCCATGCGTATAGTGCACCAGTCGTGTCTGGATATGACAGTCATGTGTATGGATCTGAGTATTCCCATCAGATTGCTGGGCTCACTTGGTGTGACTTGCTGGAATGCTCGATTCTGCAATACTAAAGAAGGGTAATGAGAGGTAGTAACAGTCCACTTTGTTGGTGTGACAACAAACATTCAGCATAGAGTCCGCCGTCGCCGCTCTTTGCAGTGATAGTCAATTGATGCTAGCTGTCTATACTATATTTCACTCTTACATTCTGTCAAAATGTTTCTTAACCGCTACACAGGGATAGCAAAGGTTCCACTCACGTCAATGTCCTGTGTGTTCCGGAAACATATTTGTTAGAATGAAAGCACCTCCCAGGAGCGACAGCCATGCCTCGAACATCTGTCCATCTAACAAAGTGGTAAGTAACAAGTTGTTCTTCATCAAAGGACAACTGAGAGGGCCCACAGAGAAGAGGTGGGATGGAATGACTCTCAGTTTTGTTTACTGTGACCACCACGGTTGCTGACGCGCAGGTAACAAGCACGGAAAAGGTTAATAGAGATAGGGCAGAAATCATTTTGCGGGCTGGGCAGGCTAAGTCACTTGTCACGCCCAACTGTTCAATCAACTCTTATATGCTTGGTTCACTGAGGCAATGGATCACTGATCGAGTGCATGCCGGTGATTTTTTTTCTTCTGATATTCCTGAATGACGGTGCATACGGATCGGCACGGACCGCCGGTATCCAAGGAAGGTGATCTTGAAAAGTTATCCGTGATATTATATGAAACCATCAAACTCAAACTCACCATTTTTAAACTATCGAACGGTCAAGGTTGTTACTGACCACCGTTCGTCAGTCGCTATTTGAGAATATAGTACGCGAGACGCCGGCACAAAATCAGGCTACCGTCGGGAAATGGCGAACTGCCAAGGCAAGCATGAGGATAATCGCAGATTAGTAGAAAGACGCTGAGAAAACGGTGTCATCAGGATCCGATGTTACTAGTAGTTGTTCGAATCATGATGATCAAACGGCGGTGTACTAAGCGCGACAAAGCGTAACAAACAAACGCGACGCGACTACTAGAAGCCCAGCCACCGCCGGCCCGAGATCTGAATCAACGCTAACTTGAGTATGTGCGATGGAACAGCGGCCAGCCGCCTTCCGTTGGTAGAGCGGGTTGAAAACGAACATTCTTAGGGGAAATTGTCGCAGTGCGAGCGTTGAAACTCCGAGTGTGACTCGCCGGAGGTGTCTGACTCCAAGGACCAGCAGTACTAGATGGCGTAAATTACAGAAAAGAAAAGTGATCGTATGCATCGTCTTTACTGATAAGATTGAGAGTAGCTTTTCTTCGTGGTGCACAGAAATTAAATGTCTCCATGATACTAAGCAATGTTTTATCACACACTCCCCTCTGCGTCGCCCAAGGCAGTATACCATGCATCAAGATCTGGTGAAATCTCCCGCGTAGTAGCGAGTTCGCCGCCTTCTTCTGTCTCCGCTGCAGTGTGGCATACATAAGTCGCGAGTTAACTTCTTAGGAAACACTTCTTACACTCTGTGTAAACGAGAGAGTACTTGCAATCCCCACCATCTGGAGCATTGCATTCGGTGGCTAATTCCATCCAATTGTTCACGGTCGTGAGTTCCAGCCCATAACAACCATGCTAACCGATGTCACTTACGTGTAGAGGGTTCATCTGGGGTAAATGACGTATCGTCCCCAGGCGCATCCACCCGCTCGAGAAGTTCACCGCATGGTGTGTGGGTATCGGTATCCTCCCTTTTTGCTACATGCAATCCACAAATAGGTCACAACTTCGTTCCTAGCAATGAAAAAGTCCCTCACAATCAGAGAAATCGGGTGCCGTATACCAACAATCACTGTCTTCTCTCGCTGCAATTCGTCTTCGCCAAGAAGAAACAATAATATCGACCGACGGACCAAAGTTGACTATAGCAGCACGATCTCTGTCGACACTGCTGATGGCTGTATGTCGCTTAAGCACCACCAGGACGATTGACCGTGCGTTTGACTCACCTGCACCTTGTACCACCAATGTCCAAGCGAAGAGGACGACCGAGAAAGCTGAAAAGGTAGAGCTCGACGAGAACCGCATGGTTTCAGGATTTGACAGCACGACACTTGGTTAAACCTGATAAGTTGGAAGCTTCAGAGCCTTGCTTTCTGGCGTTTAAATAGACATGACACAACGTCCACGCACAGGTTCCGTGACATGCTGAAGATGTTTGAAACCATCCCCAGACCCACCTGGTATATGGGCAGAGGGCTGGCACACGTAGCATCTTGAAGTGAGGCATACAGCATTCCGATCTAGTACTAGGCGACCATACAAGACGGGTATGACCCGTTACGTTACAGTGCAACTCGAAGCTGCGCTGTTTTGTACTTCTTGGCGAATCACAGTCTGCATGGTTCATCTGTCAGAAGGGAAATTGATTGATCAACTTTCAACATTTAGAAAATAACAGGAGATTAGCATAACAGAAGAAGTAGTAGTTGAGAGATTCAGAGACAGACAATCGTCGTTCAAAATGCCTGCAATGTGCAAACACGCACGCAACGTCACTGTGCTTGGTTTCGCGTGCAGGGACCCTACGGTGTTTTGTTTTTTGGGGTCAGATCGATGAGAAGTCCGAGGCGCCGCCGGCAGCAGCGGACTAGCTACCGTGAGAGAATTTGCTTGTGGCTACTTTGAAAAAACAGGTCGCCGGACAAGAAACCTTTTGGAAGGTCGCTTCGGATCACTAACGATCGCACAGGTCGAGACGAGCAAGATGTTTCGCGGGACTGAAAGAATATTCAATTGTCTACCCAGGTAGCATTGCAGACTCTTTCAAGATTGCACCGAATAGGCATAGGGGTACACCAGCACACACAACACGACTTACCCCTCTCAAAGCACGTATGCCTGCTTTCAGAATGCAATGTCTTCTGAACTCAGTAAATAACCGGCAGGAGACACGCAGACCTCGTAGAACGCTGTTCACACCATCCGACTTTCCACCTCCTCGGTCCGGGCGCACATCGACCAACACAACCAAGGAACTTGGATACCTCGGACATACAATCAAAAATATGCGAGCGCCACTTTATACGAGGGGTCCCTGCTCGCTTTGGATCACCCAGAATCCTAAGACAATGATTTCAGGAATCAACTTTACGCTCATCAACACGAGGACATACCTTGTCTTTGCGGCCATCGCGTCAGTCGGAACTCCACGGTGCAGGGACCGGACACGCAGACCACGGCAATCTCCAGGGTCTGTATAGATCCCGCATCGCACCTGAAGAAAGGTGACCGGACAAGCCGCGTTCCATCGAGAGTGATATTGCCGATGAATTCTTTCCGTGAGGGCAACAACGCCGGTAGTACGGATGAGGCGAGTGCTACTGCCTTGCTTCCCGAGTCTTCCAAACGCCACAAGGAAAGATGGGCGCCTTCACCGATATACCTATATGTCCGCGCTGTGTGTTCGTGCTCATGCCCTTTTCCAGGTGAATGAGAGAACTCCAGCTTGACGGCACAGTGCTCGAGACCGTAATCGCGAACGCGGTGTTGCATGACGATCGCGCGCTGTATGGCATGTGCAAAGTGGTGGGTGAACTGCCCTTTAGCATGAGGGGGATGCGTACCTCTGAGTCCAACCGCACGATCGAACCGTTATTTACCAAGTGACGAACACCGTTATCTCCCGTTACCCCAATGAAGTCGGGGTAGTGGGTGGATGACAAAGGCCATGATGGGGAAGACTCGTTCCGTACGAACTTTTCCAATCCGTTGTAAGGACTACCAACGGAGACCTCTAGGTAGGTGGCATGCAACTCATGCGAAAAGATGAGAAGATTCCGAATGGTGATTGCAATAGATAGAATGGCAAATGTGGTCAACCAAAACAAGGGGTCAAAGAAAAAGGTGGGGCTGAATGACGTTGAAATGCGAGATTTTTTTTTCTCCAGAGAGGTCAGTAATGTCTCCTCGTCTGAATCATTGACGTGACGGTAAGAATGCATCCCGGACTCCCCGGATGCAACGAAGGGAATGCCGAGGAAAGAAACCATGAGAGTTTTCTCTTGTGACTTGACAATGTTGAGATCAGAAAAGCTGCAAGGGAGAACTCAGAGGTCACTGCGACCATATATCCCTTGACGCAAACGGACCAGTTGTCTTTTATGGCACAGGGTCCCAGCGCTTCACCGTCCTCGTGTCTGTGTGAAATGACGGTAAGTCCGCAGATTGAGACCTATCAGCAATCGAGCGTACGCCACAGGTGCTGCCATGACTGAATCACATTTAGTTGTTCTCACCAGCGGATAGGACAGGGTCATACCCCGCTGATCTTTCACCAGTCCTGCATGGAGACACCAAGAAGGCTCTCATCTATGTCCTGGGAGCTTGCTCTCTGGTCAACTATCGCCATTCTACTTGCTTTGTGGAGTACAAGCATCGTGAGAGAGTATACAGTGGACGGCAAGAGAGACCGCACGCCTGACACGCATTACAGTCAGTCTACAAACTCTGGGCTGTTCGGACACTAGAACTCACCGTGCCAGTCACGCACAGGCTGGATAGGGGACGACTACCCTGCATACTATCTGATGGACGTGCGGAATGTTATCATGTTCCCGGAAGACACCGTGCGCTACCCCATCAACGGCGATGACGCGCTCGAACAGTGGGAGACACAGTTCCCTACATTCGGGGGTTGGGTTTCTCTGGGTCCGGAATGCCGTCCGTTTGCCTTGTCGATGTACCACGAGCTGCATTGTCTGGGGCGTCTTCGACTGGCTCTTGAGGATCGCGCCAATAGGACGTACGAGGCGCAATCTGAGCACGTGCAGCATTGCCTGAATTACCTGCGAATGATGGCGCTCTGTCGAGCGGACGCCACCCTGGAGCCTGTCATAGATGGCAGCCTGGCCGTCGACCTAACGCAACCACACTTGTGCAGGGATTGGGTTCAGGTATACGAGGAAGCAACGAGAAGAAACGTGGAACAGTGTCACAGGTAGGGTTTTTCACATCGTCTTGATGGAATTGGAAAGACTTTTTCTTCTTCTTCTTTTTCTTGGAACCTGAACGTTTGAACAGCCTGTCGGCTAATCGTCGGTACTTACCTATTAGTAGGAGCTTCCGAAACTTTATGTAATTGTCGCAATGTTGAACCCTCACTGGATTTTCCCGCTCGAAAACACAATGACTTGGACACGTTGTCGCAATATCGTAACCTTTCCCGTTTTCAAGAAAACGGTGATAATGCGAGACGAGGCCTTTGAAACAACTCACTCCGTCGTATCAGAAGCCTGTCGGGAATTGCAAGACAGCTTCTGAATCTGATCTGACTCAGCGGTTAGTACTCCCGCCGGGGAAATACGGTACGTCCTGCAAGCAGGTGCCAATATCAGGAACCTAACTGTGCTCATCGAGTCTCCGGCAACCAAAAAGTTACCCTCCTTCAAGTGACACCGAGAGGTTCTTTACTTAATTCCTCATAAACAGCAAACGGCCTCATGCTAGCAGCACCTTTTTCCACTCGCCGTGATGATGAAGGATACTCCTCCGAGCGACAAGCATGTCCACCCACCCATTCCCCGCTGGGCGCGATGGAGCTTGCTCCTAAACGTAGTCGCCACTGCAGCCCTCCTACAGGTCGCAATCACTCATTTTATGGTGATAACGTCGGGTTCCCCCGGAAGTCATACGTCATCTCCTCATCAGCCTGCCCTCCATGCCTGTCGCGCACCCCTTCCGTCATTCCTGGAGACGAAAGTCCCTTCTGGAGCAGAGCCAGCACTACAGCAGGCATTCCACAAGCTAGACTCTGCGCTTCAGCGAGAATTCGATCAAGGAGGAATAGACAGTCTCAGCGTTGCAATAGTCTCATCCGAGGGTTCTCTCTACGAAGGATTTTTGGGAAAACGCCGAGCCAATGAATCCGATGCCGGAGAAGGGTCTACAGTTGACAGGCACTCCATCTACAGGCTCGCGTCCATCTCAAAATTATTCACCGCGCTCGAGACCCTCATTCTTCGTGATCGTGGTGCGCTCAGACTGTAAGGATACCAGCCAGCCTTACATCTCCCAAAAAACAGCTGACCCACTGATATAGGGACGATTCCATTTCATCCGTGTGTCCCGAGTTTCGGTACAACGAGTACTATGCGCCCATCACGTTCCGCAATCTGATGAGCCATATGTCTGGAATCGGGAGAGACTTGCCTCCGGGGAACGCGCATGGACACTGGCCAAAGTCGTTGTTCGGAAGGGGACCTGCGAGGTACAACGGCCTCGAATTTCCCTCTCACCAAGATGTCTTTGATGGTGTCGCACAGAGCTGCCCGGTAGTGGCCCCGTATACTTATCCCGTGTACTCGAATACTGGCTATTCGCTGCTGGGAATCGCGAACGTTGCTGCGAATATGGCTGCAGAGGGTCCGGATGCGCCATCGACGCACTCTAAATTGATACAACAGGATATCTTTGGGCCGTTGGGGCTAAATGGATCCTCGTTCTTGGTTTCAGAACAGAACTTACACAATGTCGTCGTGTCCTCATCGAACCCCTGGGAGATTGTAGGTGTTTTGGTGGTTATGATATATGCGATGCTCAGTCACTTGCAGGATCTGGATTTCAAGGATGCCTTGAACCCAACTGGGGGACAGATGAGCTCCCTTTCCGACCTCGCCAAACTCATGCAAGTGTTGATAAATCCTCAACGTCCAGAGAGCATCCTGTCAGCGTTCACGGTCCGCGAATGGATGCGTCCTACGCATAGTTGGTTCGACGATTACTCTGGAGTTGGAGCGTTATGGGAGATCTACTCTTCAATGGACTCTTACGGAAGGAAACAAAATTTGTATCAAAAGTGTGAGCAATTCTGGCTCTGACGAATAGGTGCCCTCTGGCTGACCCTGTCACAGTAGGAGAACTTCCCGGTTACCACACCGCGTTCACCCTCAACCCTGCTCAGTCGTATGGCATCATCGTGCTTCAGTCGGGACCTACATCAGAGTCGGTCCGGCTCACGAAACTTATCACGAGTCAAGTACAAGCGGCATTCGACCGCGTTTTGGAAGAGTTCGCGCGCGACAACCTGGTGGGCAGATGGCATTCCGCAGACGCGTCGGTATTGCTCCAGGTAGACATCGACCACGGTTCGCTGTATGTGAGCGAGTACACCTTCAATGGTACGAATGTCCTATCGGTGATGCAAGACGGCTGGCCCGACGTGCATGTGCGTCTTCCACTCTGGCCAACCCATGACCATCAATACCGGTAAATGTTCGTAACCGTATCCATGGCCCGTCCGTTAATCGTTGTTGGGTAGGCTCGTCTTGCCTACGCCGAACGAAGGTTGTTTTGGCTCATGGGTCTCCCTGGACATGTATGGATATATCGATGGCATCTCGACGAACGTACTCGTCTTTGATGAAAGTAACAACGGCGAACGAGTTATCTTTCTGCCTGCTATCAACGTAGAGCTACGGAGGTAGATGCCGACCTGCGACTTGAACATAGGGCATTCCCTATCACAAGTGTGGGGCCACTCCAAATCTGGTTTTACAGGATCAGCCATAGACTGGACCATAACCATCCCAAACTTACTTAAAGAGTTTATACGGTTAGAGGCAGAGTCGCGTATCGCCCGCACATTGACCTCGAATGATATATTGGACTCAAGTATTCTGACTTACTCCGTTGAATCAGCTCAGGATGCAAGTGCTGTAGTACCGTTACCTCAACCTCGGCGAAACTTCTTGCTGCGGTTTTTGCTTGCGCATAATAGTCTGCACGAGGCCGCGTCGACGGGTCGAAAAATGAATCAGCTGGTCACTATGCCAGCGAGAGGATGGATTGCCACCTGATACGACATCTTGGCACGTTTCTTTAATCTCAAATTTGGTTCTAACTTCTCAGTGCAACGAGGCAGCCGTCACGGTGCGACAGATGATCCGAGACAAATCCTGAATCAGAAGCAGAATAATCGAATGCTGGTTGCAAGGTGCTCGGAGGCGAGGTGCCAGCAGTGGGTCGCAGTGATCGATTCAAGATCCATGCCAGACCACTCCTCAGGAGGCCAAGAAATTCAAATCAACGTCTCAGGGGAGCTCACAACCGACGGAACCCACCAATGTCCGACGTGAACTAACCCCATCGGATGCTGTGGGCTTCTGTTCATATCGCGGACATTACAGTGTGACTGAAGAAACGAAAGAAGCAGGAGTGCTAGCCACTGTTGGATTCCGCTGAAGCACCGACACGCCTGCCTTGTTAGGCAGATCTCGAACTTCTCTGCAATGCGGACATTATTTTTCATTCCTCACTTCTGCCTTTCGCCGCCGCCGCCGGGACTCCATAGTGCTGAACCGTGATGGAAGGGATCAGATATGATAATGATCACGCCGAGTCACAGAACCACTACCGCCTTCGTCATGTACATAGCGATTGGGTAGGGAATCAGCACGTTGTGCCGCATCAGTGCATTCCCAGGCTCCTTCATACTCCACGAGCAGGCGTGGCTACGTGGGCACGGGTCTAGCTTTGCTCGGATTTGAATCGATCATTGGGCAGCTTCCTCTACCAGTAGCAACAGCACCGTAGGAACGTTGTGTCTCCTAGTCGCCAATGCTCCCCGGGCCACTGCTCGCTTTCTCACCACTCACCATCATCAAGCTGGGAGTCGTCCTCCTCGGCCTCTTCAACCTAGCGTTGACGCTCAGGGGACTCCCGTCGCGTTCGTCTTGGTCCGTGACCGAACCACGTCGAAGTACGTACTATCTCTCCCTGAAAACAGATAAAGTCGTTGCAGAAACCAGGCAATACCCGACTGACCTAGCATCCACCACACAGTCCGCGTCCACATCAAGGACCATCTCAATGTCGAGCTCCTGCACCTCGACACGCCACCCCGCACGGGCATACGCACCCCTGGGCTGAGGCTCTTCACCGAAGAAACGGTACATTACCCCATCAGCGGTCCGCGCGCCGAGCTCGAATGGGCGTCGCTCGTGCCCGACGGGAACCACGGGCTCGTACTCCTCAACGGCGGTCCTGACCCCGACGCCCCCGCGCGCGCGTACGCCGTGAGCATGTTCCACACGCTGCATTGCCTCGACCGGATTCGCAGGGCGATCGTCGAGCCGCTCGGGCACCAACAGTCCGCGCACGAGTCCACTGGTAAAACCACGCAGAACCGGGCGCGGTATCACGTCCATCATTGTTTCAACTATGTACGGCAGATGGTGCTCTGCGGGGCAGACACGCGGTTGAACCCGACGGACCACGTTCAGCCCTCTGGACGGCCTGCGGCAGATGGGATCGGGTTGATGTACGAGTGTCGGGATTGGGAGGGGGTGTACGAGGCGTTCGAGGCCAACTATGCGTTGAATAGGACCATGTCGTTCGCGCAGTAGAGCGTGTGGGTGCACATTGAGATGCATTGTGTTTCATCCGTCGGAGATGTTTTCATTTGAGTTCAAAAGCATCTCGATCATCAAGAGGCTTGGTAGAGGTAGGTATGAAGACTCATTTCAAGTCTCTGAACCCATCCATGTGATAGCATTTCACACGACATGGTGACAGGCGGTCTTCTGTGCGAGAAGGATGAATGACAACTTCAAGCCTATTGGTTTGTATTCGCCGGGGCATGGTGATCTTCATAGATCAAAGGGCCCGGATAAACGTTTAGTAAACAGGGCCACTTGAGATCTCCCCTTCTGGCGATACTTGATATATGTAGGGACAACGCCCCAAGTCATGGTTACAGTGTAAAGTTAGTATAACGGCCCATGTATCCAAGCAAGTGTCGTAACAACCAGTCCCTGGAACTGATTGTTTGAACCTCACAATGTGTCGCGGCGAAATAAGAGCAAGGGGCCAACATTACTGAAAAGTAAATATCTGTTTGACGAACCACAATCAAAAGTGTATTCCCCGTGCGTTAGACACAGGATCAGCCAACAGTAATAAGTTCGACTTTGTTGAAAAGATACTCCCGGATCGAACGGGTAACCTTCGTGGAACTTCTAGACTTCCTCTTTGCCTCCTTCGAAAGACGAGCTGGAGCTATCCCGACCCATCTTGATGCTACCTCCCGAAAAGGCCTGCATGGTATCAGAGCCTGCGGATATGTCCTGGTGGACCGACTGTCTAGTGTCTCGTGCGAATGATGCGAATTGCAGACTGCCCGCTGTAGTGTTCCCATGCGTTTGCGTCTCAAACGAGACCCCGCTGGCGATACGATAAATGATCAACGCAGGTGCGATTGCCTGTTACGAAAGCCAAGCCAGACGGTAAACCATCATCGTCCCACATGAAACATGAAGCATGACACATACCTGAACCGTACCCAACACTGGGAAGAACACATTCTCAAGCGGGCTGTTCAACACGAACACCACCAACGCGATGCACACGAACACCGTGTACAACAATGCGCTCTCCAGCGTCATCGACATGTAAGTGAGGTACAACGCCCCGTGCTGCACTCCGAGAGGCTTGGAGATATCTCGTCGGTGCATCAACATCCGTGCCGAGATGATGCAGGACGCGCAGACGTTCATGGCGACGGAGCAGGACCAGTAACAGATGCCGGTGACCTGGACTGCCTGAGTGCTGTAGACTGCGCCGGGTGCAGAGCTGACCGCGAGCCAGGCTAACGAAGAACCAACAGTGGCGATGTAGAGCAATGCAGGGAACGTCAAAGCACACATGTTCCCCATGCAGACGACGTAGCACCGATAGAGCTGTTCTTGATTCAGAATCGCGTGTCACGAAGAAGATGGAAAACGCACGAGAAAAGCGTCAGAGGCGCATGTATTCAAGACGAAAAGGGTGTTCACGGCGATGGAAGGCCACGGTGACAATGCATCGGGGCCGTTGGAACTGACTATGTTGAATATACCCAAGCTTTGTGCCGGCGCTGCGTACAACGAGAAAGCAAAATACAGAGTGGTGATAACCAGCTGAACGATGGAGTATGCCAAAAGATTGTTGTATCTCTTCTTTCGAAGCAGGCTCAGATTGGAACCAGCAATGACGATATAGACACCTGAAAAGGAAGGGTTAGCCAAAGAGTGGCTAAGATGGAGCGAGGAGGTACCATAGAGGATACACGCTACGGAACTACCCTCAAAGGCGATGGTGTACTGGTTGAACAGGGAGGGCGGGTACGTGGGTTGAGGGGTGCTCCCAGACATTCTAGTTGCGACCGTCCGGGAAGGGCTCGACGGCGAGCACACAAGAAGATGGAATCCGACGGGTACGTATTATATACACACTGCACGCGTGATGCCGTGAACGTGCCTTCGAGTCGAAGCCTGAGCAGATAGCGAGGCAGTCCCATAAAGTCACACTGTTACCGAGGGTCTGAAAGGGGTGCGGAAATCAGCTGATGCGACACAAAAATCTGCGGGGCTTGGTGGCCTAGCCCAGAAATGAAGTGGACAAGAGCGGACAACTCACATTCTTCATGTTATTCGCCATTTACTTATCCGAACATTACGAGCCGCTCTCTTTCCACTAACATTGGACTGCTTCGTGTGTCGTTAACACTTCTAGTCGACCAAGCTATTGCGTGCCCTTGTGCGCGAGGTATCATTGCGCTGCCGAGACCTGAGGATGCCAAGATTCTTGTTGACTGCGGGCTCCAAGCCACGACGTAAGCATGCTGAATCCACTGGAAAACGCAGCTAAAAAGTGGGAGGGTGCTATCTTCTACTAGGGCCTTCTCGATAACGGGCTCTCTTGGCAGCGTCGAGCAAGATGCGTGGGAACGAAGCTGCCTAGCTCGACGAATTGGTGAGTTGGCCCGGGTCTAGTATTCGGAACAGGTGACAGGGGAGATTGATTCATCTCCAAGCTGGATAGTACTTCAGCCGGATGGTCCTCAACGGTCTTTTCGCAGTTGCGCCCTGTGAGCTCCTGTGTGCTATGGTACAGTACCCTGGGAGGTGACATCATGGGGTATGTTCCCATATTATCTTGTTGCGGTGAGTGTTATTCCGCTACAAGTCTGGTCCAACCGCGGATATGGGGCGGACTACTGATCTAAATAGCAGACATGCCATGGTCGTATCATGACTTTTACAGCACATCTCAGGGTTGCACGGAGCCCTTGAAACATGGTCGGCGTACTATAACCCACAGCCATATCTGCCCAGCAGCGGGGTATTGTTCGACCTGTTCAAACAATAATTTCTACAGGATAGACAACAAAGCATGCATCGTTTCTTAAATCCACATTGGAACCACAAGTCCGGCTACGACCGTTCAAGAAGCAAACCGTCGAGATATCACGCGGAGAATACATACAAGCTTTTCTATGCTATACTTCTTGGACCGATCCGCTCCATCAACTCAAACTTTCACCACAAGTGACTCCACACTTCATATCTCTTGGCTTTAAGGAGGTCTCTATCTCGCCGACGTGTTCCTCGCATTGCTACCACTCCAGCTTATTACATCCAGATCGTGGTTGATGGAAAACATGAGCACGTGGAATTTTTTGAAAACGACACTCAGAGGACGGCGTCGTAATTCGGCGGGTTGCCTCGACAAGTGGAAGAAGATCACAACTTTGCAGAAGCTGTGACTCGGAGTCTGTTACCGGGCCAAGATGCGCCTGTGGGGCATCGGGTACATGCAACCCAGGCACGGCGGAGCGTTGGAGGTTGTTCTCTTGGGGAGCGCAATGCAAGGTACATGCACTGCATTGCTGGAAACTCACTGCCTCATCACCGGTTTCTCGTAGAAGGTGACAACGATCTACCGTCGAGGGTCATTACCGACGATTCTTAGTTTGTCGCTGACATCTCATATCTGTACCTTTATTACAGCTGTTTTCAATATAGTGCGGAAAACGCGTTTCAAAATTTCTGCTCTCGGAGACAGCCGGACAAGGACCCCGAGTGCACATTAGTTCGTAGCGTCGCTAGTACATAGCTAGTCTTCGTTCAGGTCGTTTCCATCCGAGTCAGTCAACCTCTGCTGTGCCACCACCTTTCCTCCAGTCTCGTTCTACATCGACTGGAGGTAAGCTAACCTAATATCTTCGTATATCTAAATGTTCCTTACTACATACATGTCAGCTTGACTCCGCTTGTACAGTGTTCAACCTCTCGCCCTCCGTCACTGCCTACGCCGTTGCAAGCCAGTCCATCAGAGTGGTGTCTCCCAGGTATCCCCGCCACACGCGAACGTCCGTCGTTGGGAAGCGCCTCGCCGAATATCCCTGCATGTGCGTCCATGATCATCAACATGACCGGGGGCGTGAATTCGGGGTGACTTTGGGCGGTGAGTACATGAATCGATGACCGACGTGGGGTCGAATATGACCATGCCTTGATTGGGGGTAAGGGCCGGTGAGGTCGGTCGAGCCGAGGATGCATGCATTGGGCGGGTACGTGGGTACGTGGTCTCTGTGCAGAGGGCTTTAGCGACGATCTGGTGGCCGAAGCAGATGCCTGGGTCATGGATACGGGTATGTGTGGGGATTGATATGAGTTGAGAGACGTTTGGGAGGGAGGCAGCGGGTGCGTTCATTTACCAAATACTTTCATGGACGGTTTGTCTGTAGTGATGCGCCGGACGTAGGCGACGAGGTTGTTGATCCAGTCGATGTTCTCGTAGGCATTTGCGCCTGTGGGGGGGGATCAATCGATCGAGGTCAGGGTCGGCACACGAGAAGAAGATGTACGAGATCCGGAAATGAGGATGCCGTTGTAGTGGACATTATCTGGTGGGTACTTGATGGCTTTGAAGATGTCGTATGCGTTGAGAGTGAACATCTGAGTCGCACCCGAGTTGGTCCGTGCAAGTGGCGAGGACAACAGTTGTGCGAATATCTATTTGTAGTTGCCGTGGACAGCCTTGATGTGGGGTGCAAGCTCGTCGCACACAAGTAGAGCGATGGTGCAAGTCATAATTTCATGTTTCAGTCTACATATCACAGGCTTGCTGGCCACCCGCATCTCGAGTAGGCTACCTGGTGGCGTCCACTGCGTTTGTGCCAGCTCTCATATATTTGAAACGAGCCTTGGGTCATTGATTCATCTGTCAGTGCTTCGAATACGAGCTTTGAGGTCGGCAGAGACACTGCGCGCCATTTTGGCTCAGGCTGAAGAGCGCTGACGTGATCGTACACGAATGGCTCACTCAGGTGCACTTGGAGTCCTTGCCCGGCCGTCTCCGAGACAGAAATTTTGAAAACACGTTTTCCACACTATATTGAAAACAGCTGTAATTTCACCCCTGGTTCTACCTCTGCTTGATCTGGAATCTCAAGCCTAGTAGGGGGGTAATATTACAACCTTTTGTTTCTCTCTTCATTTTCTTACTTAATCAGTCACGTGACCTCTTACATCTGCTTCATCATTCACTTTCTTTTCATGTCACATGACCTGCTTAGTCAGCATCACGTGACCTGTACCTTTATTTTCGTATCACTTGGTGAACACTTACTATATTAGTTAGCATAGCTTATCCAGACCGGCCCTAAGCTGGTCTGTGCACACATGTCAGTAGTATAAATACTTGAATGCAGCAACCGAACAAGCCAGTCTTGTTCTGGTTGGATTCCCTCCATCCTACACATTTCCCTCCCTAGTCTCTGTCTTCTTGTTGAGGTGCCATAGTCCTTATTGGATTGAGGTTGCCTTCACTGCCTCCATTGCTGCAGCTCCGAATGCTTCTTCATCAATTTTGTTTGGGTCATACTGACGAATCACGTTGTGGATTGGCAACAGAGGGCAGGTAGAATGCGTGCTTGAATACTCATATCAAACTCAGGAGGCTCGACAAGGATGTGAAAGCGCCACTTCACGACTCTGATAATCCTTTCGACAATGTTTCGAAGTTGCGCATGACATGAATTGTAGTATTCCTCGGCATTTGAGAGCCTTCGAAACAAGTGTGAGCAATAGTGTGTGAGGAGATGCAGTTTGAGACATACCTCAATCGTGCATGCTCCCACTCTGGTAAATGGTAGCAGATGCCGCGGAATGGTACCATTAACTGAGGACCAAGTGGGTATCCAGTGTCGGCAAGGTAATACCGTCCCGGAGGAACAGCAAAGTTGGTTGTATGGGCGTCATGGAAGACCAGAGCATCATTTGCAGACCCTTCCCAACCACTGAGAACGTAGACAAATTCAAGGTTGAAATTACAGCATATGAGGCAGTTTTGCGAATGGAAACCTTTGCGATTGTGAGTAGCCTCTGTCTCAGCTGCTGAGAGAGTGCATGCAATGTGTGTTCCATCAATAGCGCTGATCGCATCCTTGAAGAAAGGGAAGACAGTGGAGTCATCGGCAATGCGAGATGGAACTGGAGTATCTGCGGGAGATAGCTTGACATATTTGGTATAAATTCCAGGAGACGAGAAGGCAACGAGCATTCGTCGGAAATATCTGTGGGTAGTAGTATCTGTCAGTTTTTTGGGAATCGAACAAGAAGAAAATAAATACTTGGAGATTGTGCTAGTAGACCGTTGAAAGTGCTCTCCAGCATGGCCACATGACATGCCAGTTACACAGATATATAAGAAGATTGCAATTTGTTCTTCAAGGTAGACGTGTCTGGAATGGGTGTAACCGAATGATGAGAGATCATTGACGAGGTGCTTGAAAACATCCTTTCGAATGCCGAACTCATGGCGGATGCGATCAGGATGGCCATAGATGAGTTCCAGGATCCACATAGATCCTGTGAGGAGGGATGTATGGTATGGGATTGGCTCTGCTCGCTCACCCGCTGCTACAATCTTCTGGGCTACCAACAAGATGCCCGCCATCACGACTTGACACATCTGTTGGTTCTGAATGAGTAACTGTTGGAAGAGGACAGTTGTGTCTTGAATATCCGAGTCATCTGTGTCACTGGCATCCTGTGAGTCGAAGTCGTCCTCATCCTCATCACGATCAGACATCTGTGGTGGGCTGGAGATAGAATCAATCACCCAAGATCAGTCACGGTTGCCAGTATATATAGAATTCGAGCTCCACTTTATTTTCTTAAAGTGGATGCTTATTCATGCTTGGGTTTTCATGCCAAACCTGGACAAGTTTTGGTCCCCTACATACCTCAAAGAAGATTCTCAGTAATTTCAGGCCAGCTACTATTAGCAGTCATGGTGAGAAAGAGGTCAGGCTTCTTGTATTCTCTGCAAATAGCCAAGAAATCTTGAAGAAGTTGGTGCATATAGCGAGGACTACCCTTATGAGAGGAAGGCAGGATAACATGACCCACTTGAGCCATATCTTGACCAGGATCATCATGCAAGCGATCTCTCAAACCTTGATACAAATCAGCCCTGATTGTTGTCTGATTATTTGCCACCCAAGTGAGATTACATTGCTCAATGGAAGCCCAAGCATCACAGACCAGCTGCTGAAACAGTCTTTGACCCTTGAAGATATTTGGTGGTTCTATTTCTGGAGGGCGCACATGAAGTCTATAGGCATACCACAACAACTGAGTGACTTTCTTGGAGTGATGTGGTTGACCATCAGCAATCTGAAGTGGAATATTCAAATTCCAGCCATCTTCTCCATGTGGAAAAAAGAGAACATAGTGAAGAGTAAGATAGGATGGATGCAAATTGCTAATATGACATAGTCCACCACCTTGAAGATGAACAACAATATCATGATGAGCTCCAACATGTTGAGAACCTTGATCAGGAACTATGACAGCTATTCCATCCACAGTAGGCATATTGTAGTGTCTTGGATCATTGCCTTATTGCAGAGAAATGCACATATGAACATCTGTATGTTCCTCAGGTGGTTTGGCCTATGTGAACAAAATAATAATAAGCATGCTATACACTGGAAAAAATAATAGCAAAGTAACTGACCTTCATAACATCATGAGCTTGTTGATAAATTGCAGCATATGGGTGAGAGATTCAGCATTTTGAAAGTATGGATTTATTACTCTGTTCCTATGCATTTGTTGCATGTTGTGATGAGCAATCAAATGCCTGGGTATACCAGGATATTGTTGCACAGGAACAGGTGGATATATCTATAGTTTGAATTTAATATGATTGTTATATCCCAATAATTTGTTAAATATACTGACCACTAAAGCAGCAGGTATATTTTCTCTGACATGATGTGGATGGCGACAGTTTGGAGGAGATCCAAGTAGACATTGATTACGCTCAGCTTGGTGAGCAGCACTTTGAGCATGTTGAGGAGATGTAGGAGGAGATGACCTGATTGAAATATTATGCCTGCATTCACACATTATACTTAAAATCACTCACATAATACTCAATGAGAGTAATCTTTAGTATTCCAGAGTTCAAAGAAAAAAACCAAGAGTTTCAATATGCCACAAAAAGTCCAAGCTTGGCCCAGATCACATCTTGAGGCCTTGATGTCTTCAGAAAGAAAGCCAAGGATGTACACAATCACCTGACTTTCCTGAGTGATAGCAGCTACTAAAAAGTGACCAGTTGCAGAATATGACAGAGCTAAAGGCAGAACACCCAAGACAAAATGATGGCAACTACAGGAAGAGGTAAACTCTCTGGCTTTGCTCAATCGCGTCTCTACTCTGTAATACCACCAGAGGTCCCACCCAAAAGGGCTTAGCAACTGGCAGACACACAAAGTTGAATTTGTGAAGCCAGGTAGTAGGGACTTGGCAATACTTCTTCCATAAAGGATCTCCGTGGCACCACTCAAGTAAAGCGGGGGTCAGGTGCCTAATCCCTGAGCTTAGACTTTCACAGGTTTTTACAAAGCCTGTAATATGATAAACATCAGTTCATATTATGCAAAATACATACATACCACCAGCAAAGCCCAAGATCTCTTATCTTTTATCAGATCAATATCAAGATCAGCAATTTTCGAAGTGAAAAAACATTATTTAAGGTGCTAGACTTACACAAGTTGTACCTCAGAGTACTTCTGAATTTCCCTGGATTTTTCTGGATTTTTCCTGAATTATGGGGGTACTGAATGAGAAGATATGGTGAAAGTTGCAGATTGGACGAAGCAGAGGCAGACAGATTACATAATTTGGACACCCTGACTGATACACTGCGACAGGTGCCATTGAAGTTGGACCTGAAGTAAACCTAAGTCCGGTCGGACTAGCGGTCTATCACTCAGGGGCTGACTCGGACACTTGGAAAGAGAAGAAGATAGAGTGTGAAGCGAAGGACTTTGGCAATATGCTCAAGAGGTCAAAGCTGGGTCCACCAGCTATGACCGACTCAAGTATTTATACATTAGGGCTATTCTACTGACATCCGGACTATATGAGGTATGACCTACATACATTCTAAGTGACGGAATATCTTCATAATGATATAAGGGAGTGGTTAGTAATGTAATGATAGTGAGAACATCATTGTAATGTAGTGATGTCAGAGATGAGGGTTGAGGGTAAGTCACCTGACCTTAGTCCGAGTAGACTGTAGTCCTGGCTGTTGATGATGCCGGACTGTGCTCCATCAAATACTCGTGCACTGACGCGTTCCAGACGTAAAGAATCTGATGGTTATCTTTTCCTCATCTGAACCACACAACATTATTATTTGACCTTCATGTCCATCATTATCCAGTCACCTTCACGGAAATCCATATAGTAGGACAAATGTTCAAGGCGCTTTTTCTTTGATAGCCTCAAAATTGTCGGATCGACCTGTCAAGACCCAGCCATTGCTGTTTATGTTAAAACCATAGTTATTCAAGTAGTTCTTACACAACAAATACTATGGTGTCTAGACTTGATCTAGACCTTTCATTTACACTTATGTAATATAGATCAGATGTAGATAAGAGCTCTATTAGCTATTGGCTACATCTTTACTTACTAAGTGTGACTCATATCATTGAGTCACGCTTACTGATCATGATGAGTTTCTTATGCTATTGGCTAGAACTTATTACATTATCTTCTGGAATGTTCTTTGAACATTCCATACCATAATACATACAAACATACAATGTAGTATATAAGGACTTAGTCCTCACCTTTGAATATTAGTTCGCTTCACATCAAACAGTATTGATAACTCATTCAGTTCTCGATATACCTATCTCAACCTTCCTAGTAAGTTTTCTACTAGAGCTCCCTTTATCTTGTAGTAGTATTCTCTACTATACTGCGCTTCTAGAATATCCATAAAGGATTTCTATATAGTGTACAGCAATTGTAGTACTAGTAGTACTTCATGGACTTTGAATACACATTGTTCGGACTCTTTGCATGCCTTGTGCGCGAAATGTAGTCAAGGAAAGTGTGCAAATAAGGACGGTAAAACATTCTGGATCCTAGATTCAGGTGCTACGCTGCACTTCACGTGCGACAAAAGCAACTATGCTTCCTTCACCGAGTTCACTGATCAATCTGATCATATCACTGTCGCCACCACAACTGGACACACATCTGCCACAGGCGCTGGAACTGTCATCCTTCAAATTGACAATGGTTCTGGCAGCAAGGAGGTTGTGACACTCGACCCAGTATACTATCTACCGGACCTTTCCCCCTGACTTTTCTCCCTTGGACAATTCCTCGAGGATCAATATACCATTAAAGGTACTGAGCAATCGCTTGACCTTTACAAGTTCGGTCAGAAGATCTGGCACTTCCGAGTCGCCCCTGATAACGGTGACCGTATGTACTCAACATATGTTGAAGTACTACACCCCACAGCTGCCTTGAGTGCTCTAACAATCAACCCTGTCAATTGGACTACCATGCACCGACATTTTGTACATCCCTCGAAGGACGTACTGAAGGCCGCTGAACAACATGTTGGCAGCTTCCCATCATCCCTCTCACCTGAGAACACGAACTATGTATGTCCTGGCTGCACTTTGGGAAAAATGCCAAATCGCACCTTCCCATCCAATGAATGACGAGCCACTGCCCCATTTGAGTTGATTCACTCAGACTTAAAGTCCTTTCCCACCGAAAGCTACAATAAACATTGGTACATAATTGTCTGCCTAGACGATTATATCTTCTATGCATGAGTTGGTATGCTGTGCACTAAAAATGCTGCACTACAAACCTTCCGGGACTTTGTCGCCATGGTAAAAAACCAATTTGGCGCAACCATTAAAAAAATGGATGTCCAATGCAGGGGGTGAATACAAGTCGGACGAATTTAACAAATTCCTCCCCTCAAATGGGATTGAAATCCTAACTTTTGCACCACATACGCCGCAGCAAAATGGCCGCACAGAAAGATTCATGCGCACCATATCCGATAAAGCTGAAGCCTTGCGGCATGATGCCTGCTGCCCACCGTCCTACTGGGGATTTGCGATTAACCATGCAACCCGCGTATACAATAGGACTCCTCTTCGTCAACACAAATGGGTAACCCCCTATGAAGTCCTCCACAAGGAACAGCCCGACATTGGACACCTGCGCGTTTTTGGCTGCGGTGCCTAGTACATTCATCTCCCAAGTCCTAAGCGCGACAATAAACTTGCTGCTAAGTTGGAAGTAATGACCTATATTGGTGTTTCTGCCGATAATCTGAACAACTTCTTGTTCATACGCGACTTGGGCTCCGTGTTTACCTCCGCCCACGCTATCTTCGAGGAACATTTGTTCCCTTGCTATGACAAGCGCGGCTATACCAAGCACCGTCCCTTAATGGACGAACATGATCACAGGTACCCAACTGGTCACCCCCCGGCACCATTTACACCAGACGATAGTGCTCGCCGCTCACTGCTGCCTGATGGCGTGGATCCCCCTCAGGCTTAGGCTGCAGATAAGAACCCAAACGACTTGTTCCACTCCGCTGTCTTTACTCCCCGGGCACATACCCCAGTGCTGCCTGATGATCCCATCACCCCTCCTTGTTGTGCCATACCAGAACCTCCTGCTGCTCCTCGCCGCTTTCAGCGCGATCGACGCACACCAAACTGTCCCAGAAATATATATGGAGAGCACCGGCCCATTGACCAGTACCGAGACATAGAGAATGCTGGTACTTGGGACTAGGCAAGAGCAGAGGTAACCCCTGGGTACTGAGGCTCATACCCCTACCCCTACCCCTCAAGGGTATGTACCCCTCAACCCTTCAAGGGTATACCCCTCAACTGAAATATACTTATGTGTTCAAATATGGTTATTAGACAATTATGGTGATGACAAGTCTGACATGAGGTGACCAGAGTAGGAATTTTAATAGCCCCTGAGTACCCCTGGTAGCCTTGGAGGGTACAAGGGTTTTGAGAGCTGTATCTCTACCCCAACCCTTATTGTACCCTCACCCTGACCCCTAGGGGTTACCCATACCCCTGCTCTAGCCTACTTGGGACCAACTGTTGTCGGGCAAATCTTCAGATCGCCATGATCCTATCCCATCCACATCTAATGAGGACCCTGAGGCCCGCTCAGGCTTAACATGCGTATGTCGGGATGGGGGTGCTCCTTTGCTCAAATTCTTATGTGCAAAGGCAATCACCGATTCACCTACTCCCTCTAAACCCCCTCGAGAATGGTCCTATAAGGACATTCTGGCACTACCACAAGCTGAGCAATCACTATGGAAAGACACCTGCAGGGTGGAGATGGGCATGCTAAAGCAACGAGAGGTCTTCGAGTTAACACCATGCATACAATCTCTCCTGGAAAAGAAGGCTTTGTGCTGCAATTAAAATGCGCACTTTACGGCTTAAAACAAGCCGGCCTCACCTGGTGGAACACCTTAAATGAATCCATGAAGGAACTTGGCTTTGACAGACTGAAATCCGACACTGGTATCGTTATATACCAAAACCCCAAACCCAAAGACGAAAGTCTTTATTGTCATCTACGTCGACAATTAGTGTTTAAAAGTCCGGTTCAGTCCGGTTTTTTGGCCAAAAATGAGGCAACCGGACTGAAACCGGTCCTAAAAACTCTGCGCATCTTCCAGGACCGCAACCGAACCGTTTAGGACCGGT
>JBBPOK010000229.1:0-46667 GCA_038091415.1 Leccinum variicolor | reverse complement strand
ACGGGCATTTATTGCAGGAAGTGGGGGATTGAATAAAAACCCTCTAACTAGAGTGACAGCTGACATTCAACATCACGTCTACTTAGAGGTTTGACGTGGGAATCACAGGTGTGCCACACGTTGTCACCCCGCTTTCTCGCATTGTTGACTCCCATTGACAGGCTTGCAAAGCTCTCCCTCTCCCTCGCCCACACGGAAGCGATGACGGTACAACGGTATGCCATCCCGACGAGACGACAAGGACAAGAAGGACAAGGATGTCCTTACCCCGGGCCGCCACCATCATCCTCGTCTCCAACTCCACATCCCTGTCCCCAACTCCCCATCCCTGTCCCCAGTGGCATCTCTGTCCTCCCCCGTTCTCTCGCCCCAGCGCGCCGATGACGACGACAACTCGACTCAATGACATCGTCGTCGGGCCTTACCACCACTGTCCCGGGCCTCCGAGTCATCCCCAACTCCCCATCCCCATCCCTGTCCCCGTTCCCCCCTGTCCCCTTGCCCCAGCGTGCCCGCCTCTCCCTCTCTCCCTCTCTCTCTCGCCCACCCTCCGCCCGCCAATGACGATGAAGAACGCAACAATGCGACGACGACGATGGCGCAACGACAGACACGACGACGATGAACGCGACGAATGCGACAATGTGCGTCACGGTGCGCTTTCGCCTCTCTCCCTCTCCCTCTCCCTCGCCCTACGCCCGCCCAGAATTCTGGAGAGTTGCGCGATCGAGAATCGCAGACGGCAAGTAGTACATGCGGTCGCGACCGGCTACGAGGCGTGGCGATCGATGGCGTTGTCGGTGTCTGCGCTTGGTTCGAGGGACGAGCTATCGTTGTCGCTCGTGGAGAGCCGCGGTGGATCTGGGTGTCGTCTGCGTTGGAAGCGGACACGTTGTCCGTAATGAAGAACGCGATGGAGCGGTTGGTGGGCACGATATCGCGGGACGCGATCGATAGGTAATACCGCGACCGGCACGAAACTACCAAGTCACTTCGTCCGGGAAGGAATCGCTCGACGATGCTAAACTACCCAAGTCGAAAATGAGACGCCCGAGAGACGCAAGTTTAGTACCTCAAGTGGGTCAAGGCAAACAGGAGCGCGTTTGAGGGTTATCTGCCCGACAAAGGGATCATCGCAAAGAGGGAGCGGTTCCTGATTTGGTGGGGCACTCACTGGCAGCTAGACAGGATGATGGGCTTACCCGACCTCGAGTCGGATCCGGCTAACCACAAGGAGTTTGGCAAGTACGAGTAGATGGGGATAGGTAGCGGTTTCAAGCCTGCGAAAGGTCTCGTCAGGGGACTACCGCTACTACCCCAACCGCTGCTCATCCGAGGCCGTGTAGGGCACCAGCTACCGATATTCCGCCCTATGCAGGGAGTTGACCAGTGTGAAGAGGCATGCAAGGGGCGCGACCCCGGATACATTGGTTGCAATTTGGGATGCACGAGTGGGGGGAGACTTCCTGCTCGAGGAAGGGAGATGGAGGAACTTGAAGGGAAAGGGAGTCGGCTCTTTGTCGGCTCTGCTATGCGGTGCCGACGATGACAGCACTTCACCACGGTAGGGTCCGCTCTCCGCCGCGTCCGAGAAGGATTCGGAATCCTGACAGAGACGTGATATAAGTTTATTTCGTGTTGAGAATCAGACGTACCTTTGGGGTAGTGTATGTCCTGTCTGGGGAGAAAAGGAAACACCTAGTTTGAATATCGACCGCCGACTGCGAGCCTGCAGGCCTGAGCACAAATAAAGTTCAACTCGCATGAGCCCTCGCCTCGTTGACTGGTTCAAATGTGAGGGGTAGACGTTGGATGAGTCTCATGGCTTCCCTCCCTGTGCCAGAGCATGCGTCGTCGACCCTCATCCACGTTCTGTCTCAAGCTGCAGAAAAGTATCCTTCTCACGAGCTCAGCTTCATCTCTTCTTCCCCTCATGACTCTGCTATTCGAACCAAGACATTCCGTTCATTCAATCGCAACGCACGCAACCTCGCTCGAGCGCTCATCGAATTGAACAAGCCAACCGGGTCCGTCGTACTTGTTTACATGACTGAACATGAAGACAGCATGGACGCCATCTGGGCTTGCATCCTAGCTGGTTATATTCCTTGTCTCCAACCCCCTCTCAGTTCCCAGCAAGCACACAAGCAGGCACATATAGCACACATCACCAGAGTCACGGGCTCGACCACCTGGCTTACGAGCGAGGCAGGCGCAGATCAAGTTAAGTCTATTCCCGGGTTAAACATACACCTTCTCTCTGCGATTAGGATCGCATCTGAGGCCTATAGCGTGCCTTCTGATTGGGTTTTCCGTCCTGTCCAGCCCGACGATGAAGCAATTTTCTTCTTAACTTCTGGATCGTCTGGTCTTTCGAAAGTGGTCGTACACACCCACCGAACCATCCTGGCCGCTTGCACCTCCAAGGGTACTGCTTATGGATTGACTTCCGAGACCACCGTCATGAACTGTGAGACTTATTTTTTGCCTTTCGGCGCTCGCACTAATTTGACGTTTGTGATCTGCAGGGGTCGGATTCGCCCATGTTGCTGGATCGCTAGAGATGCACGTTACTCCGTTGCTTTTCGGAGCGTCTCAGGTTCACGTGCATGCATCCGTCATTTTGTCTGATTCCCTGCGCTTCCTTCGCTTGATCGATGAAAAATTGATCAATATTACGTTTGCTCCGAACTTTCTTCTTGCCAAGCTTTCCCGGGATCTGGAGAAGAGTGCAGATCTGTTCGGCACTTTCGACTTGTCATCGGTCAAGCGCATAAACAGCGGCGGAGAGGCGGTTGTCTCCAAGACTGCAGTGGCTTTTGTTACAACACTCAAGAACCTCTGCAGGGATCCCTCGCAGCTATCATTTGTCATATCTTCTGGATTTGGTATGACCGAGACTTGGTAGGTATGTTGTATTTTATCAAGGGGTTTTATGCTAACATGCTCGTTGAAGTGCTGGCTGCATCTACAACCCCGCCGACGTCTCTGTTTGCGAACCCAGGTTTGAGTTTCTAGAACTCGGTACTCCTATCCCAGGTTGCGAGATGCGGGTCGTCCGCGCCAGTCCTGAGGATGGAGTGACTGTTTGTGCCGATGGCGAGGGTGGAGAGCTGCAAGTACGCGGACCCATGGTATTTATTCGGTATCACAACAACGTCGAAGCAACCGAGTCATCGTTCGTTGGGGGTGGTTGGTACCGCACCGGTGATGTTGGTATCATCCAAGATGGTTCCTTAAGACTCACTGGACGCATCAAGGACGTCATCATCGTACACGGCGTTTCGTACAGCATTCCTGAGCTAGAGACGCATCTACAAACTGTGGAGGGTGTCATAGATTCTTTTCTTGCTGCTGCGACTTGGCGTGCTCCTGGAAATCAAACCGAAGGATTCATCGTCTTCTATTCACCCACTTTCGACTTGGACGGCAATGATGCCCCCACCAGGCTCGCGGCCACTCACCGTGCACTGTGCGATATTTCCATCAAGATGATAACCCTTCCACCGCAGTACATCATCCCCATTCCCTATGAACGGATGGAGAAGACTACGCTTGGAAAGCTTTCTCGTGCTCAACTCATCACGATGTTCCGGCATGGCGAACTAGCGAGACACATCGCTCGTGCTGAAGAGTTGCTGAGCGAGGCCCGTGAAACTTCATTTATCACTCCTTCCAGTCAGACTGAAAAGACCCTCACGCGTATCTATTCGGACATATTCAACATGGACGCCGCGAATGTGTCTGCCTCGCACAACTTCTTTGAGCTTGGTGGTACCTCTATTGACGTTATTCGTCTCAAGAGAGAGGCTGAAACTGCATTCGACATCATTGATATTCCGACCATCCAGATTCTCAAACATTTTGCGCTCTCGAGTCTGGCCAACTACATCGACGCATTGAAATCGCAGGGTATTGGCGCCGAAGACTATGATCCTATCGTGCCTCTCAACCTGACCGGTAACAAGACTCCGATCTTCATGGTTCACCCTGGCATGGGTGAAGTTCTCATCTTTATGAACCTCGCCAAGTACTTTCACGACGAGCGGCCCTTCCATGCATTCCGTGCTCGTGGGTTCGAATTCGGTCAGCCATTTTTCACATCCATGGACGAGATGGTCTCCTCGTACACAGCTTCTGTTAAGCGGGCTCGGCCTGAAGGTCCTTATGCTATTGCAGGCTACTCTTATGGCGGAGTGGTTGCTTTCGAGGTCGCGAAGCGTCTCGAGTCTATGGGAGACGAAGTCAATTTCGTCGGTCTCATTAATATCCCTCCTCGTATCGGCCACCGCATGTATGAAATTGACTGGACGGACTGCATGCTGAAATTGACCTACTTTATTGGTCTCATGTCTGAGCATGATGCGAGTGCGCTGGCGCCGTCGTTGCGCCGTCTGTCTCGCAGGGAGCAGCTGGACGCGGTGTGGCGCTTATTGCCTGGCAAGCGTCTAGACGACCTTCAACTCACTCCGGACAAGTTCGGCCACTGGGTCGACGTTGCGGGGTCGCTCGTCGAGTGTGCCAAGGAGTATGAGCCCTCCGGTTCGGTTTGTACGTACTCAGACACCTGTTGCTTGTATGTCTGTCACTCATGATTCACGATTCCCGTTCTTCGTCCTTCCAGCCGTCATGGACGTGTTCTATGCGGTTCCATTTCGTGGATCCCAGCAAAACTGGTTGGACGGGCAGCTTAGGCAGTGGTCTGAGTTTAGCCGTGGGGAACCGGTGTACACCGAGGTCCCTGGAGATCACCTCGGTCTGTTGGACGCGGAGCACGCTCCTGGGTTCCAAAATATATTCAGGAGCCGTCTCGAAGCTCGTGGTCTTTGATTTGGGTGTTCGGATGGGAGTCGGAGTCATTACATACAAACAAGAAGAAGAATATGACCGTGTTGTAACCTCGGAGCGGGTATTCCTGCGTGAGAATGTATTACGGCAGCATTCCTCTCAGGCTGCACGCGGCGGCCCAATAAACAATAAACGTTTGCTGGCAGATCTCGAGCTTTTGAACGCATGATGTCGATGAAACAGGAAATCTGTCACTCGAGGGTAGAAAAAGACAATGTGGAAGACATTATCTCGGCTTTGCATGCGCAGGATGCACGTCAAAGTGAGCTTATTACTCTTTGAATGACTCGACTGTCACGGTGCGGACATAGACTTCTACTTACTATGCAGAGGATGAAATAGCGAGTCTCGAGAAGGTCATCCAAGAACTGCGCGACCAGCTTGCTGCATCCAACGCTGAAAACGAGAGCCTCAGCAAACACATCAACTCCCTTCGCGCTGAGGATGAGAGCTTGAGTGTGTTCTGGCTGCTTTTCCTCTCTCATCTTATTGACAGTCCCGTCTTCTACAGATCGCAAGATCGCCTATCTCGACGAAACGCTCCAGGAACTCCGTAACGTGTTTTCCAACTCTCAAAACGCAGTCAATCAGTTGAAGGAGAAGATCAAGGCAATACGTGTAGAATTTGATCCGGAGGATGTGAACGCAGGTACGTTCGTGATCACCCCGACTACGACTTTTCTAACCTGTTTTCTTCTGTATCCGCAGCACAGATAATAGCTAAACTCGAGAGAACTGTTCAAGGACTCCAAGATCAGCTCTCCGGGACTGAATCCGCCCTCCGCTTACATGAAAAGAAGCACGAATGCGAAACTTTGTATGCTCAGGGTCGCGTATATGATGCTTCGCGATGTATTCTCGAGATTACGGAGACCATGAACGAGGAATTGAAGCAGAACAGGCTACTCATCGACTGGGTTGAAGGTGAGCTTGGCATCGTGCGTGTAACATAATAGTATCTTTAATCCCTGCCATCAGAATTCATGGAACGATGCGTATCAAGTATTCGGATGATCGGAGACGAGGCGTCGCGTTCTGAAACCCAGATATGATCTACGTGATCATATGCATCAACAACAGGATCTGCGATCTGCTGACTTGACCATCGCCGGAAATGTATCTGAGTCAGACGCGATAGTCATTGGCTGGCCTGTGCACAAATCTGACGGAGAGGAAACGGAATGTTTTTAATGAGCTGATATATCCCAGTACGAGATGTACTTGTTTATTCCGCGTGTACCAATACATTGCACATATAATTCGCTACTATCAGTGAAAGGTGGAAGCAAGATATGATACTTCAATCGTACGGAACGATTTCTGCAACGTGGGTGGTATACGATCGAGGAACCCGCAATTTGCAAACTGTTAGTAGCTTCAACTTTCCAGATCGTCTTGCCGCTTCTTGCACATCGTTTTTCGTCGGACAAGTTGCGTAGGATAATGTGAAATTCCTCTTGCCGATGTGCCAGGTGTGCAAGTGGTCTACGAGGACGTCTACCCAATCGGGGATTCCGAGTCGTAAACGCTAGTCACCAATTAATTTGCATATCCTTTTTTGAAGTTGTGAATCTGTGGGTGCATGAGCAGTAATTGAGGGACGTCTGTTGAAAACGTATACTGTAGTTATCAACAACCAACGTTCTCCGTACCACGAGAAGGACCAAGTAACCGGACGAATACACATCAATATCTTTTTCGCGTCATCATTATAACGTTTGCGATCAGGATCTGATAGGGTAATTCATACAACAGCTTTCCACTGCAACAATACGATCTACACTCATTCTTATTCGTACACACGACGACCACAACGACAATACAGAATATTTCTCGACTAACACATACGAGGCTGTTGGATAGTTGCGTGCAGAGGTGCATCGACAACAGATCACACCTGATCGCCGCCAATGTCTTCCAAATACTTCTTGAGGACTGCATCCCACGGGGTATCCGTGCGAGATAGGCTAGACCTCGACGTCGCTGGTCTAGGGGAGACAGGCTTTTGGTAGAACCACGCGGTGTTCCACTTGTTATCTGTTGTATGTATAAGCGTCTTGCAATAGACGAGTCCCATACTAGGGGAAGCGGATCGACGTACCGGTTACTTTGTCGTTCACATAGTTCGCCTGACGATCGGTGTCAACAAAATTGGCTGAGAACCAATCGTAGCAGAAAATTCACCCTATAAACGAGGGCCTCTGCTCTCCCGTTACTTCCATGAGAGATGGAAAAATCGATGGGAGAGCCATCGTTAATGACAGAAAACCTAGGGGCGCGATATTGAATCAACCATCGCGATCAACATTGCGGAACGCAGTACTAATCACCTCAGCGTCTTTCTTTCGTATTTGTGACTATATTCCCTTCCCCACTCAACCTGAGTGTTCGACGCGACCGTCATGTCCGGGTACGGATATTTGGGGTCAGATATGAGGACGGCATCCGGAGCCAAGAGGTTGAATTCGGCCCCTGTTTCGTCACATGTGTTATACACTCACCCGTTGTAAAGAACGGCCAAACTTACAGTCGCTCTGTATGTCGAAGACCACATCCGTCTTATGTGGAATAGGAAATTCCTTGAAGTCGGATAAATTCACGTCGCTCATTCGAGTAGACTTGAGAGAGTTCTGCAAGTACTGTAGGTAGGAACCAGACGAACAAGCAGGTAGAGGTCACCGCTGTTTATATACAAAGTGGATGATCCAGATTGGATTGCTCACTTGATTCAAACGACGCCATTGAATTGGAGGAAATTCTATACAACTCCGAAGAGAATTATGACTCTTCCAAGAGATTGAAACGGCGACTGGTTGTGTTTCTCTGGATGAGCCTTGATTCAGTCATACGAAATAATATACTCACGGTCTATGGGTCCCCTGGGAGGGCTTCTCATTCCGTGATTATACTTTCTAGAACTTCAGTAATCTTCGGCGGAGTCGCCTCACCTTGAAGATTCCAGAAGTGAATCACACGGGGTGAGTTTTGAGCGACCGACATGCTTCTGATTCTCGACTTCGAGGTCTGGTTCCAGGTCAGTACTATACCGAAATACGCCAGCCAGGAACTAAACACACGAATCTGTACCAAAGTGTTCGCCTTCGATCAAGGGTGCGATAGCCGGGTTCGGGACATCGTTTCTCAATAATAAGGTGAGTCACGCCAGTTGCGCACCAAAAAGCGAAATTATCTGAATAAATCTCCTATCACCCTTGCAAGGAATTCACAACACTCCAGGATGTCCTGGAGGCGAACAAGCCCTCTGAGAGTCTATTAGCTACAATTTTGTAATCTTAGAAACGCAACTCAGCGCCAGCCGCGACTCGCGACTGCCAATAATTACAAAACCGCTGTAAATAAGTATCTCATATATGCTAAGATCAAGGCGAGGCCCCGACGCTCTATTGGCGATTCGATCCCATCTAATAGTGCTTTTTTCGTTGTTTTCAACCATGCGGTGGCAATAGGAAGCAGTCTAGTTTCCATGGCCCCACAGGGGTTTCGAAGACGAACCCGTGTAGGTAAAACTGACAACGAACAGAATTCTCAATGACATATATGTCGTTCAAACGTCTGTTCGGCTGACTGCACCTGTACCCTTTTCTTAATCGCCGCCTCTAGTAAAATAGACGTAAATATTAGCATCGTTCAAACGCTTCATCTCCGGTACAATAATAGAACTCGCCTCTTGATCTTAAACGTATGGGCAATTTGCGCCAGCGGGATCTGGATCATCCCGAGAACCGCCGCGCGCTGGCATCTTTGTCACCACATCGAAGAGGCGACTTGAATACGTTTTGATCGTAACGCATATCTGGATTCTCGCACGAATTGTATGATGTCGGTCGAGCGTGTTCCCTCCCCAGTAGTTCATCTTTGTCCTTCTTGGTCACCGTTGCACGGGTCACCACTGTCAGAACCTTCTAATACCTATATCATCCATCCCTACGGTTCAAAACTTGAAATATCTCGGCTCCTCCTCTGCAAAGCGGGATCTGTAGTGCCTGGGAAGAAGTTTAACGGGAACCGATCGATCGAAGAGCACTGCCAAGCGATTGCGGAACTCTCCATCTCGACAACCGAGTAGAACGGTCCGGATCTGCAAGATGATATGCGGGGGATAATGCGGTCCTGCTTCCACATACATCATTTGTACATGTTTAGCACGTACCAGAAGTACAGTATATATCTGTATTTGCAGCATGACTTCGTCCTTCGAAGCCGCGTATATGATATGGAAGAATGGTGGACTTACTACGCCCCGGCAAGGCACCACTGTGCCAGTGTTGAGCAGCAGATAATACGTCTGACCAGCCCAGGTCATCGGAGTCATCGATCTGGTCGCCGCCACCAACTATAAAGGGAAGAAGTGGTACGAAGTGGTGTCGGTGCCGGTGAACCCCGGCAATGTTGCGCCCATGTTGATAAAAAAAATCGCCCTGCTCACCCCTTCAGTTTCAGGAAAATCAATCAAGAACTCTGGATCGCAATCATTCAGGAATAACATCATAATTTCATCATTACGGCCCATGTCCGCTCTTAACGCGGTAGACATCATTTCCTTCTCCTTCCCCGCGCGATCGCATCAAACTGTAGACGCACCATGCACCACGCATCATATATGATCTAGTTCCCCCGTAGCTTCGAGCGCCGCAGTGCGGGAGAAGTAGGCATCGCGGATGTCTTCCCAAGGATAACCCCCATCTCTACCGTTCAAGCGGAAAGACACTGGGGCGGACGCGACGGGAGCCCCAAAGAACCACACCGTATTCCATATGTTGTCCGTGATTTTGCCGTTGAGATATTGTTTCTGCGATGCGCATTACGGGCGACGAGGAAGAAGAAATTAGACAAAGTCTAGACCGGAAATCTAGTTTCCCTCACCCCTTCAATGAGGGCTTCTGCTTTCCCCTGTCGGGGCTGTGCGGCGTTGCTACCGTGCGAGATCGAAAAGTCGATAGGGCTTCCATCGTTGACGATGAAAAATCTACGAATGCATAGATGGCTAAAGTCAATACGCCCAGATAGTAGGTAATATACACACCTCAGGGTCTGCCTCTGATAAGCATGACTGTGCTCTTTCCCCCACTGTACACGAGTAAGAGACGAGATCGTCTGCGAGGGATACGGGTTTGCGCTATCGGCCTGGATGACCGCATTCGGGGTCAGGAGGTTAAACTCTGCCCCTAAATCATCGACAAATCGGTAAGCTCTCGTTTTTACCACTTCACGGAGCTTACAATCGCTCTGAATGTCAAAGACGACGGCTGTCTTGTAGATCCTGGGGTAAGCGAGGATCCACGTGAACGCCCGGTTGAGCTGTTCCCCATAAGCCCTCAGGACGTTAGAACGGGATTCCGACATAAGTGTCCATATAGCCGTCGTGCGGAAATTTATATGCATCGGTTTTCCCTCGAATACGGTGGCAGACCACCTTGCGTATGTGTTCCAATCCGTCGGGTCGGACGTGACGGCAGCAGCAAGGTCGGAATCGCCGCCAACGACCGTCACGATTCGCTGAAAGTACTCAAGAAAGAGCTTGTACTGCGCCTCGGACTTGACTGATGGGTCATACTCCCCGCCATTGGGGATGCCGTTGAAGTAAGCCTTTACGTCCGTGGCAAACTTGGCGTTGACAGACGTATTCGAGTTGGATGCCCACCCATTCTGCCAAGCTCGGGTTAAATACGTAGGTTTGACAGACGAACGCGACACCCACGAGCTGAAACCTCGCTCCGTAATTGACGCTGACGATAGCGTGCGTGCCAAAACGCTGAAGGAACTCTTTATATATTACCAAAACGTTGTCATTGTTGCCGTCAAACTGCTGCGGCAGATCCTCGACACCCCGCAACAGTGCTGACTCGTTGAGCATATCGTGGTAGTCCGCGAGGCGCGCGGCGTAGGCGGAGTGAGTGAAGCAATAAAGCGCGTATTGGTTCCCACGGACGAACGAACGGTCGAGCGCGAGCGCGACGGCGTTGTCAGTGCCCGTGACAGCGAAATAACGTGAGGGGAGCCCTGCGTCCACCCGAAAGGCGTTTTGCGCATTTTCGCCGGTGGGGTAGCTCTGAAAGCTGCCTTGGAATAACGAGTCGAATGATATGCGCACGACCTCGGGGACATCGTACGTTACACCCTCTGCAAAAGGAAGAGTCAGTGTGGACGTGGCATTTTCGAAAGGGAAATGAAGACACACTGAGTTCAACTTGGCGGAGGTTTTCGTCAGTTGGAAAGTTGATGATTCGACGAGCTTTGAGAACCGAGTTCGATGCCTGATCTCAAAAATCGTTGAGTTCAGATGCGATGTGGTATCACATATATGATACTTGCGGCGCGTAGGTCCATGGTAGGCGAACTGGAGAGATCGATGCTGTAGCCGAGCCAATCAATGGCTGGGAGCTCACGGATAGCCATCTTAACGAGGACAAGTGGGAAAGATGTGGGGATGGTGAGGTGCTGCTGTATCGCTCAGGCCAAGTACCCTGAATTTATACTGCGGAATGTTAGCGGGGATAAGAATATGAAGCACGTTAGCAAAGGCCATCGATATCCATTTGTGTAGTACATACTACAGACGGCACGATTTGGAATCGGGTTTGCTTTTGTTCTTCTTTCCGTGATTGCTTTGCCTCTTCCGCTTCTTGTTGGCGACGCTGTTCATCGAGTCGTCTGGTCTCCTCTTCAGCCACTTGGTTTTCAATTTGCCATTACTGCCAAGCATTCAGGTCTTTTTCGTTCTTTGCGGTCTAAATTTGGGGTAAAGCGTCTGCAGCTTATTGGGGTATAAGGTCTGCCGGCATCAGTGAAGGGCTGACGCTCTCTCGCGAACTCGTCCGCAGTGAAGTCGGTGTGTATGGCTTCATTTAAAATGCGTTAAGGAACCTCGCTGACTAATAATACTCTTGATCGGGCGATACTCGGTACATCATAGATCCCCCTCCGACTATCCCCCACTCCTTGTCGACCATGGTGCAAGTCAAGAATAGGGTTTGTCTCATGTATGTTGACCCTCTCTGATCATCGTTAACCATGGCGCTCACGATGTCTTGCCAAGCGTCCACGATGGCTGGGGCATCTCACCAGAAAAAGGCACCAAAGGAGATGCAATCGAAGCAGCCGATACCACCAACATGGATACCATCGCCAAGAACCACGCATACCGCACTCTATGCGCACATGGGAACGCGGTCGGGCTCAACGATGGGCTCATGGGGAACTCGGAGGTCGGGTAAGTCGACATAGTATGCGCTCGGACTTTCGTCGCCTCTCAAACACCAGATCGCGACTAGACACCTCAACATCGGTGCAGGCAGGATCGTCTGGCAGGACATCGTCCGGATCGATGTGTCCATCACAAAGAGACAGTTCCACCAGAACCCGACCATCCTCGCGAGTACTAAGCGCGCCAAGGAAGGCAACGGGCGGTTACATCTGCTCGGTCTAGTACGTATACGCGGAGCACGGAACTGCGCTGTCATATTTTGACGCCACCCCCTGCTTTAGGTCTCGGATGGGGGCGTACACTCCCACATCCGCCATCTCAAAGCGCTTCTTGAGACAGCCAAGGAATCTGGCGTGCCTCACACTTACATTCACTTTTTCGGCGACGGACGCGACACCGCTCCTACGTCTGCGAAAGGATATGCCAAAGAATTGCTCGATTTCATCGAGTCCGAGTCGTATGGCGAGCTGGCCACCGTCGTCGGCAGATACTACGCCATGGATCGCGATAAACGCTGGGAACGCATCAAGATCGCTGTCGAGGGCCTCGTTGACGGAAAAGGCGAAAAGACTACCGACATCCTCAAGACGATCCAGGAGAGGTACGACAACAAGGAGACCGACGAATTCTTGAAGCCTATCATCGTCAACGGAGACGAGGGACGCATCAAGAAGGGAGATACTCTGTTCTTCTTCAACTACCGCTCGGATCGCATGCGTGAGATCGCCTCTGTCATCGGTCTACCAGACAAGCCTGTGGAGGTGAACGTCCCCGAGGACCTCGTGAGTTCTCCCCTTCTGCCATCAACGTGGGTTGACCTGACGTGTTACACAACAAGCACATCACGACGATGTCCCGCTACAACGCCGAATTCCCTTTCCCGGTAGCTTTCCCACCCCAAGCGATGACGAACGTGCTCGCAGAGTGGTTTGCCAAAGAAGGAATCTCCCAAGCCCACATCGCCGAGACCGAAAAGTACGCGCACGTCACCTTCTTCTTCAACGGCGGCGCCGAGAAGCAATTCTCTGGCGAAGAGCGCTTCATGGTCGCTTCCCCGAAAGTCGCGACCTATGACCTGCAGCCGCAGATGAGCGCGCAGGAGGTGGCGGACAAGGTGGCGGAGGTGGTCGCGAGCAAGAAGTACGAGTTCGTGATGTGCAACTTTGCGCCGCCGGACATGGTCGGACACACAGGCGTGTACGAGGCTGCCGTCAAAGCCATCGATGCGACGGACAAGGCTGTTGGGACGATCTACGAGGCGTGCGAAGATGCTGGATACATTCTGCTGATCACGGCCGATCACGGGAATGCAGAACAGATGATCAATCCGGAGACGGGGGCGCCGCATACTGCGCATACGACGAACAAGGTTCCATTCATCATGACAGGCAAGGATCTCGAGTTCGTGCAGGATGAGGAGGGTGCGAAGGGGCCGGATGAGGCGGGTGCTCTGGCGGATGTCGCACCGACCGTGCTTGCACTCATGGGATTGCCACAACCTGAAGGTGAGTGTCGGTAGTCGATATTATGTACAGGTAGACTGACGCGTCCTGCTACAGAGATGACCGGGCGGTCGTTGTTGAAGAAGAAAGATTAAATAGATCCTGTACAATGCATAGATCGCTGGAATAGAAATCAGATTGCTCTTCCGAAGTTCACAGCCACCTTCACATGATCTGACGTCACGCGGTGTTGCGGAGTACATCCCCTGTGTTTGATCCTTTCTCCTTCTCAACCACGATGCCTCCGAAAAAGCGCACAAACCATAGCAAGACCTCGTCACCAACGACGTCGACGTCACAAGCACACGCCGACCACAATCCCCTCCGCGGCCAGACAGGGTCGATTGTCGGCACCCGCGCCAGGTCTTCATCCAAACCACAACCCGCGCCCGAGCGTACGCCCGCATCACATCCCAAGGACGTCGTCATCGAAGAAGAGCAAGGGAAAAAATCAGAAAAGAAATCCAAATCCAAACCCGTCGCTACCCCTCGCATATGTGGCGGCACGACATTCGCAAGATTCGTGTACGTGCTCGCGTCGATCGCGGTGGTTCTCCTCGTGTGGTATGCCTACGGGATGGTGATGCTGTTGGAGAGGCTCAAGGACGAGGTTGGGTGGTGGGGTGTTGTAGTCGGTGGGGATCCGTCGATGGCTCGGTTAAGCCCGTGGTTGACGGCAAAGGGGTGGGGGTTCGGTTCGGGGGCGGGTCGAAGCGAAGGAGGGGATTTGGAAGAATCGTTGAACGCGCTTGCAGAGGCGCTGGGTGTCGATCCGGTGGAGGTCGCATTGGCAGTGAGGCCGCTGGTGCCACGAGCGAGTATGACGAGCATGGCGTCGAAGGCGGGGCGAACAGGCGGGTCGGAGGCGGTGAGAGTGTTGTTCGAGGAGGGGGGTGGTTCAAACGGTGCGAGGACGATCGTGCAAGAGTTTGCGGACGATACTACGGAGGGAGAAGTGCTGGACTGAGTCAGTATGTACTCAGTGAAGCATTACCTGTGACTCAGAAGGGAAGATTTGGTCCTACATGGTGTAACTTAGGGCGTAACCACCCAGCACCTGGTCCAAGGCCACAATGAATATCGTACCTATGTTTTTTTCGGAGGACGTTCAAAGCATGACAAATCGGTGTCGCACCAGCGTGTCTGATGAGTCAGCGCTTCAGCGCTCAGCCACACGCGGGATGGTTAGCCACGAGGCGCCTCGACCTTCTCATTGGACCCCTATTTCACCCTCCGCCCACCCTCCACCTTCCCACCACCCAAGTCCTTGCGAAGAAGAGAGGGGTGGTTCTCGTCTACCATGGATCGCTTGTACAACTTCAACAAGGTCAAGTTCCATTAGCACCACGAATAGTTGTGGTCATCCTCGTTGACGCTCGTCCTCTCTGTTGTGTTTTCACCAGGTAATACACCCTCGATTTCTTAAGTCCCTCCGCTCCATCTCAGTTGAAGGATCGGGAACGCATTCCGGTAATGTTCCTTCAGTAAACAAAAGCCGTCTAGCAAAACTCACCAACAGATTGCCCCCAACATACAGATCCATCGCTCGAAATACTGCCAACCATTAACGTCGTACTTTTCGGTGAAACTGGAGTTGGACAAAGCTCCGTCATCAACCTCATTGCTCAGGATCCTGACGTTGCTGACGTCTCATCTAACGTTTTCCGGGCCAATTGTTACACAATGCAATCCACCCGATACCTCATCCCGTTCGATGGTTTGAATTTTGCCATCTTCGATACCATCGGCCTCGAGGAACCCCAATTTGGGGTAAACGGTTACCTGAAGACTATTGAGAAAGCGTACGAGTTCATCACGAAGCTCAGTGCCGCTGGTGGCATTCACCTTTTGCTATTCTGCATAAGTGGAAAAATACTGCAAACTACGCAGAGCAACTACCGGTTGTTCGTTGAATGTCTCTGCGCTTCAAAGGTGCCCATAGCACTTGTCCTCACCGGCTGCGAGAGTGATGAAGAAATGGAGGACTTTTGGAGGAGAAACAAGAACCATATAGAGCGCTACGGCATGAAGAGCGATGGCCACGCCTGTGTCACAACAGTCTGTGATGATGCTCCTGGGCAGGATCTCAAGTTAACGGAGTCACAAACGAAGATCCGCGAACTCCTGAAGGATTGCGCGCTCAAAAATGATGCATTTATGCTGGAGGTGGAATCCTGGTTCCCGAAGCTTGAGAAGGGGATGAAGAGTTTCATCGCGCCGCATACTAAGGGCCCAAAAAAGAAGGATGTTCTGAAGGTATTGACGCAGCGTTGCAAACTGGACCCTGATATTGCGAAGAGGATTGCAGAGAGAATGGAGAATGGAGATCCGAAGATGAAGGACGTCACGGATGGTGTCACTGCCGAAGCGGGGGTGCGAGATGATGACCCTGCACCCGAAACTTTGAATAAATTAGTGGAGGACTATGTGAAGTTCTTTCTTTGTATTGAATTGTTTGCAGACTTAGACCTTGTTATTTAACAGGAAACGAGCTCATGTGAGTTTATTAATTAATATTATTAACGAGTCGACCCATACTTCCCAACCCATTTTCTCTTCGCACATGCAGCACGAAAAATAGCTGAACTCGAGAACACCATCAGGGCACTCCGTAATCAAATTGCTGCTGCGGAGAGGGCCGCAGACGCAAAGGAACGCATCATTCACGTACATGAGAGCATGCACGAATGCGAAATTCTGTATATTCATGGTCGCGTTTATGATGCTGTGAAGCTTCTCGTCAAGATTGTAAATGGTATGAGCGAGGATTTCAGAAACAACAAGTTTCTCGTGAAACGGCTTGCCGGTGAGTTTCCATACACTTGTGTAATCCCGACAATATAATTGGTGTCGTTAGAATTTTCGGACAGATGTGTATCAGAGCTTCAGATGATGGGAAACGAGGCTTCCACTGCAGGAAAACATGATGAGGCACTGTCAGCCTACTCCGCTATATTATCACTCACACCCTCATCTCCGAATACTGTGGTCGTGGGATGGGCAAGGTTGTCCTTGGTTCATTGCTCAGCAGATGAAGTATTAGGCGCTGCGACCGAGGTATGTATTGCCCGGTAGTCCCCAGTCACACGATGAATATTGCTCCATTCAGTTCATGCTCCCGAAATTCAATGTTTATCGGGCGATCTGTGACATTCTCGAACAAGACGATCTTGTTCCAGAGGCGGTCGAATGTTTCCGACGGATGCAGAACGAACTATCGGGGGTGATGTCCACTCCAAAAGAACGAAAGGAATGGGAAATCGGTGAGTGGTTAGATTGGTAACACTGAGGGACGAATCCGAAATCTTCCTCAGATTTCCGACGACGTTGTACCGAGAGACTCAAGAGACTAAGGGGCATAGTAATGGACTACAGACAGGTTGTTTCGAGAGTCCGGATGACCGGAGACGAAGCACTGAGTGCACAAAAGTATGATAAGACACTATCTACATACTCCGCTCTATTGTCCCTCACTCCCTCGCCATCAAATGCCGTGGTCATGGGATGGGCAAGGTTGGCCTTGGATCGTTGCTCGGTAGACGGGGCATTAGCCTTTGCGACAAAGGTATGGTTTGCATGATAGTTCCCAGCTACATGACAATAATTGTTCCATTCAGTTTGTGCTCCCGAAATTCCATGTTTACCGGGCAATCTGCGATGTTCTCGAAGGGGACAACCATGTTCTAGAAGCGATCTCATGCTTGCGACGGATGGAGACCGAACTATCAGAGGGGGTGTCGGCTCCCAAGGAACGAACGGAATGGGAAATCAGTGAGTAGTTGAAATGGTAACGCTGGGAGATCAATCTGAGATACTCCCCAGATTTCCGACGACACTGTACAGAGAAGCTTGAAAAAACAGGGGACGCAGCAATGGACTCCAGGAACCATAACGAAGCAATTGCATGCTACACCAATGCTTTGTCGCTCAACCCTGCAAGTACGATGATTATCGTCAAGTGCTGCCGGGCGCGAACAGGTTTGCTGGAGGACGAGCTTGTCAACGCTACAAAGGTGTGGACTAAGTAGCATGATGTCAAAGTCGACCTTAGTGACAGTACTATCAGGATATCGAGCTCGACCCATCGTGCTACAAGGGGTACAAAAGAAAACATGCCGTATTGCACAGCATGCGACGTTACGGGGAAGCATTCGAGGCATTCGACACAATGCTCTCATTACTGGAGCAATCTCCCGATCCACAGATTCGCAGTGGGTTATTTAATGAACTTGCAGATGAGGTGTACTGATGTCAGTTCGATCTTAGACCTCCATAGTCGATACCTTGATACGACGCCTCTCATTCAACAGGCGATCAAGGATACCATTCGCGATACACCCAGCGTGCTAATCGATATCACCACCGGCCGTCTGTGCGACAAAGCACTGCAAGCGGCAGCTTTCGAGCAGCTCCAGATATTCAACGAGCTTCGGTCTTCCATGATTACTCGAGATCTGCTCGACTATCCACGTATTCAGAGAGAGGTGGAGATGTTCTATCGATATGTGATGTTCTCGCACAGGTGGCAACCGGACGAACCGACGTTCCAGAAGGTCGAGAACATGTCCATCTACGGGCTACCTGATTCACCCGCGAACAACAAGCTCATCAGATTCTGCCACCTCGTGGACTACCATCACTTCCGTTGGGCTTGGAGCGATACGTGTTGCGTGAATCAGATCGACAATAGGGTGCAGCAGGAATCGGTTATCGCCATGTTCCGGTGGTATCATGGGTCATCACTCACTATCGTGCACCTTCTCGGAGTCCTCTCGGAGTCGCAGGAGCCTGATTCTCTGTGGAAGAGCATTTGGAACACCCGTGGTTGGACGTACCAGGAATACGTCGCTTCAAAGGTGGTGCAATTCTACACGGAAGATTGGAAGCCATACCTCAATCTGAAAATGTTTAATCACAAGGAATCTCCCGTCATCCTTTCAGAGATGGAACGTGCGACAATATTCGCTACTCGGGATTTGAACAAGCTTCAACCCGGGCTCGACAGAGTACGCGAGAAGCTTTATTTGGCTTCGAAACGCCAGACGACACGCGAGGAAGACATCGCGTACTCCCTGTTTGGCATATTCAATGTCGCAATTTCGGTCATATATGGTGAGGGAAAGCAGGCAGTGGGTCGGTTCTTGGAGCACATCCTCACACGTTCGAACAATGTCTCAATTCTTGCCTGGACTGGAACGTCAGGCAGTCATCATACCTACCTCCCTTCCGATCTGACCGTCTACGACCAAATTGTTCCCCGTCATCTTCCACTCGCCATTGAGGAGATTGATACAAAAATCGCGGCACTGCAGTTATCCTGGACCTCGCACGACCTGTCCCTGGCTACTAGATTATACGAGCAACTAGATCAACTCTCACGTCTGTCCCTCGTCGCCGGTCAAATGAGACTTTCTGGTCTCGTTTTCCCCCTCACTGATCCCATTCGCGTGTTGGAACCCGGATATGATTCCAACTCGAGTGCTCCTGTCTATCGTACCTCGACGCCCATTCTTGGCAATGTACTTATCCAGACTGCAGATGACCTGTCAAGGACGAAACGTTTAGTTCTCATCCATCCCTGGATCACCCCTCTACTGGACGCAGATTTCTCGGACGACGCTCCCGAATTTGATCTAGCGACTCGTGCACGGAGGCTCGTCTTTCGGCTGAGGCAGCCGTTCGGTGCGCTTTTGCTTACCTCGCGGGGACGGGGGCCACACAGACGGGTGGCTACGGACAGCTTCATCGAGACTCAGGTTCGGCAGGAGACAACGTTGAAGGAGTTGGTGGACAGCATTCGTACGGTCGACATTCTGTAATCGTTCATTCAGACATATTCCCTTCGAAATAGACGTCGAGTACTTACTGTAGAACCGGAGACTCGTGTATCATGGATGATCGCTTGTTACCAATGTATCTATGGTGATCCCATCTGTTTACTGTACCAACATTCCTTGCGAATACCTTGGTTCTACCATCGCTCGCCACACCAGTCCTCATCCTAGTTATTTGTCTATAGTTCTCAACGTGGACACACTCGCACCCTGTAATACCGATTTTCATTCGGATATTGCTTTCTCATCTGAGACGGATTTTTGAGCAGCAGAACCTTTGAAGCTAACCACCCTGTAGTCTCGTACTACCCAGACGAGCTGGAGACAGCTGGCACGTCATTATTTAGACTCCGCCCGCAACGCTCCGAACGTATAACCACCCTGCTGTCATGGAATCCTGCCGAGGACGGTCTTGGCAAATGATTTTACAGTGTGACAGGAAACCGAATTAAAGGTACGTCTCCTGCGAGTGGAAGATCACGTTCGTAAAGAACGTGCGCGTGATGTATCAGTGGAATATTAGTTATGCTATCTCAGGAGTATGCCTGCAGTGTTTTGATGCATCGATGATGTATCAATAGTGACGCTTCTGCGTGCGGGTCAATTTATACAAGTGATGTACCATCAGCTTCACTGGTAGCCTGTGGCAGGTATATCATCCGATTAGTTCCTATCAGTGATCGCTACTACATCGATGGTGTGGGTGGGAGTCGGCAGCATTTAAGGAAGATATACCACGGTCCGTCGCTCCTCATCGCACTTATGCTCACTTGTTTTTCGATACGCTTCACAGTTGTCGCAGTCATTTCTGCATTAGTTGTTTCGGCCGCTTCAATACCCAGACTAAGGCGGAAAGGCAATGGAATTTCCATACCACTCACCAAACACTCTTCGTCATTGAACTCCAAAAATATTGATGGACTCAATTCTGGCGCTATATCACACACGACGTACGTGTCCGAATCGTAAATCCTTTGTTCGATGTTCTCACGCGTTGTTTCAGCAATCTTCTTCGTGGCTTGGAAAACTATGAAAGGAACACTGGCACGGGAACGATTCAACCTTACGCTTCGTCAGAGAGCGGGTCTCAAAACTGGAGACGCGATTGGCTCACGATTTCCGAGGTTGACTTGGCTATGGATAAGAATTATTGGTATGGTTACATTTGGGTGGGTACTCCTCCCAAACTCTTCTCTGGTAAGTTTTCCGTGCATTTAATAGCACACACGATTTCCAATCTTCATTGCAGTCCTTGTTGACACCGGTTCTAGGTAAGTATTTCCTGTCGAGACCTACTCCCTTGTTCAATCCGACCCAGCGATATCATCATTCCAGCGTCGAACGGTGATGAGAACTGCAAAAGCCACGATCACCTCTTCAACGCTGCGTCGTCGGCAACTGCCAAGAACTTGGACGTGAGATTTTACGCTCGATTTGTAGATGGTAATTTTGCCAAAGGCAATCAATACACTGATAACATAACCTTTTCTGACTTCACTGTGGGTTCTCTCTCTATGATCATAAACGTGATGACTTTTGACCGCTGAGTAGGCCGACAGGCAGATCATTGGTGTTGCAACAGCATACTCACCTAAGTTTGGAAAGTCTTTTATGCCATCGGACGGTATATTGGGATTGGCTTTATCATCTGCTCTTTCGGTTTTACCTGCTAGCTCCCTGCTCGAAACACTTTTCAGGGAGGGAAAACTGGCTGATAGAGTATTTGCATTCAAGTTGGCTAAATCAGGTGAAGGCATACTGTACATTGGTGGAGTGGACGAAGAGCAGTACACAGGTGACATTACCTTTGTCAATGTAGTACAACCTGCCAATAAGGTGAGCTGAAATGTACCATTGAGTTGCAGTCGTGAGACTCGTAACTACTCACCTTCACCATTAGGGAGAATGGATGGTAACGGTGGATGATATTCGTGTCAATAACAGACCGGTGCTGGGAAAGCTAGTTGCGATTATCGACACTGGTGCCAGCCATATTGTGGGTCATCCACATCAAGTTTTTTCACTGCACGAGGCCTATGGTGGTAAATCTTTCCTCGATGGATGGTACACATGTAAGTTCTGATTGGGGTTCAAATAGTACTTTCAAGTTTCGGGTCCATTGACAGCCCTATAGTCCCATGCGATCACTTCCCGGACGTGACCTTTACTTTTGGCGGCAAGCCATTTACGATCCCTGCTCGTGAGCTCAATCTTGGACCGGTAGAGAAAGGCTCGTCCGATTGTTTCAGTGGAATCACAGGCCCGGATGTGCATTTACGTAAGTGATTCCCTTGCCAGCGTACTTCAAACATACTAACTAGTACTGAACCCCTCTGCAATGCCATCTGGACCAGCATCTGCGGCCTGGGTTATCGGGTGCAAATTCCTAGAGCTCTTCTATACCGTGTTCAACATGGATTCTAAGCAACCTCAAGTTGGATTTGCGCAACTTGCATGATCATAATCGTCGGAAGCGTAGCACTCTTTTCCGGCATTGTCATACCACACTTCCTTATTCAGATCGCATGTATCGTTCGTTGATAACTTGAAGACTCGTTTATTTCAGATTGTGTCTGTTCTGTTTCATTCCGACGTCCTCATTACTTCCGAAGACCTCGTTCAAAGTCTAGCTAGAACGGTATGTATAAACTAGTGTAGAACACCTCAGCTCCGACTCGTTCCTGTCGAATAGAATTGAGGTGAGACCGTTTCGTTTACCGTCCGCTACCATCTTACTTATGAGTCATGTTGACCGTAAACTCTCCTGATAGAATCATAACCTTTGTCAGTTTAGCACACTTGGTATCCTGCGTGTTTAGTGCTTACTATGGATGTTGGTTCGTGACCTCGACAAATTAATCATCATCATCATGTATTAATCAGCGACTTCACATCCATCAAGGTTCGATTCAAAGCCATTAACCCAAGGTTGCCGACAAGAGGACCGCGATAATAATAATAATAATATTGCCGGCACACGACAGGAACATTGATAGGTAGGGTGTGGCACGGGTGCGGGTGCGGGTCAGGATCAGGTGCCGCAAGGTGGGGGGGCCTGGGTATTGGTAAAGTTGGGTAGGCGGGAATGCGAATGTGGAACGTGGAACGTCGAGTCGGGATGGGCTTCTGGAGCACTGCAGAGCCGGACGGAGGAAGTCGGGAGGGAGTGGGTGAAAGCAAAGACGGGAGGGATCGCTGGAAGCGCTTGGTATCAATCCGGTGGGGGTCGCGTCGGTGGTGACTCTGGTGAGAATGTTGTTTGAGGATGGAGATGGTTACAACGCGAGGGCGATCGTGCAAGAGTCGGCGGAGGATACTGCCGCAGAGGGAGAACTAGAAGTGCTGTAAAGGGCTGGAATAAGTTTGCGTAGTCACTAGTCACTAGTCACCCACCGAACTTGACAGAAGGTCGGTCAGACGTCAATTTCCCAGCTACAGGCATAGTCTCCCGTAGGCAGACTCTTAGGCAGGAAGACAGTCGTTCTTTTTTTTAGGCAGGCAGGTCCCACGGTTAGCGCTTAGCGCTTAGTCATGAGCCACGCCGTGGTAATGTTCCTGTACTACTTGAATGAAAGTTGTTCAATTCACCAACAGTTCTCCCAACACATTGATTCATCGCTTGCAATGCCGCCTTCCACCATCAATATCGTAGTTTTCGGTGAATGTGGAGCCGGAAAAAGCTCCGTCATCAACCTCATTGCTCATAATGAGGTTGCTCAGGTTTAATCTCGGTCCCCGCGCTTACAGTGTTACACAATACAATCCACCCGATACCTCATCCCATTCGATGGCTTGAATTTTGCCGTCTTCGATACCCCCGCCCTCGACACGTCGCGTTGCAAATGCAGAGTAAATGACTTCCTGGAGGCATTCGATAAGACATACGAGCTCATCATTAAGCTCAGTATCGGTGGTGGTGTTCACCTTTTGCTATTCTGCATACAGGCGGGAAGAATATCGAAGAATGCGATGGAGAACTACCGGTTGTCCATTGAGTGTCTCTGCAATGCATTGAAGGTGCCCATAGCACTTGTCATCACCCACTGTGAGATGGATGACTGGTGGAGGATGGTGTCACTGCCCGTGCGAGGGTGCAGGATGATATTGACATAGCGCCAGGTGATCCAGAGACGAACGACGGACAAAGGACTTACGGTGGCGAGGCTGCACCCAAAGCTTCGAACAATAAACTAGCGGAGGACTGTAAGGTTTCTTCGTCCTGAATTCTTGGCAGACTTAGACTTCGTTAACAGGAAACGGGCTCATGTGCGTTTATTATCAACCCGATTCATGCTTCTCAAACCCATTTTATCTTTCCACGCATGTAGCACGAAAAAATAGCTGAACTCAAGAAAACTATTAGGGTACTCCGTAATCAAATTACCGCTGCGGAGCGGGCCGCAGACGCAAAGGAACACAGTCTTATACAAATCATCCACGTACACAAGAACATGCACGAATACGAACTTCTGTATATTCACGGTTGCATTTATGATGCCGCGAAGTTTCTCGTCGAGTTTAAAAGTTATATGAGCGAGGATATGAGAAACAACATGTTTCCATTAGACGGCTTTCTGGTGAGTTTCCGCACAGCCTCGTAATTTCGACAATCCAATTGATGCCATTAGAATTTTCGGACTGATGTGTATCAAGGGTTCAGACGATGGGAGACGAGGCTTCCACTGCGGGGAAACATGATGAGGCACTGTCAGCCTAATCCGCCGTATTGTCACTTACACCCTCGCCTCCGAATACTGTGGTCATGGGATGGGCGAGGTGGACATCAATCCGTTTCTCGGCAGATGAAGCATTGTGCACTGTGACCAAGGTATGGATTCCCTGGTAATCCCCAGTCACACTGCAGAACGAACTATCGGGGGTGATGTCCGCTCCAAAAAATAGATGCGCCATCTTAGGAGAATGCCTGCAGTGTTTTGATGCATTGATGATGTGTCAATAGTGACGCTTCTGCGTGTGGGTCAATTTATACAAGTGGTGTACCATCACCTTCATTGGTAGCCTGTAGCAGGTAATCCGATTAGTTCCTATCAGTGATCGTTGTGGTGTGGGTGGGAGTCAGCAATATTTAAGGCGGATATACCACGGTCCGTCGCTCCTCATCGCACTTATGCTCACTTGTTTTTCAATACGCTTCACAGTTGTCGCAGCCATTGCTGCATTAGCTGTTTCGGCCGCTTCAATACCCAGACCCAGGGGAAAAGGCAATGGAATTTCCATACCACTCACCCAATACTCTTCGTTGTTGAACTCCAAAAACAGTGTCAATATTGATGGACTCAAGTCTGGCGCTATACCACACACGACGTATGTGTCCGAGTCGTGGATTCTTTTACTCGATGTTCTCACGTGTCGTTTCAGAAAGCTTCTTCGTGGCTTGGAAAACTATGAAAGGAACATGGGAAGGAACCAACCTTATGCTTCGACACAGAGCGGGTCTCAAAACTGGAAACGCGATTGGCTCACGGTTTCCGAGGTTGACTTGGCTCTGGATAAGTTATGGTATGGTCACATTTGGGTGGGTACTCCTCCCCAACTCTTCTCTGGTAAGTTTTCCGTACATTTACTGGAACACACGAATGCTAATCTTCATCATAGTCCTGTTTGACACAGGTTCTAGGTAAGTATTTCCTGTCGAGACCACCTCGTAGTACTCCCTTGTTCAATTCGACCCAGCGTTCTCATCATTCCAGCGTCGAATGGTGATGAGTACTGCAAAAGCCATGATCACCTCTTCAACGCTGCTTCGTCGGCAACGGCCAAGAACTTGGACACGAGATTTTCCGCCGGATTTGCAGATGGTGCATTTGCCAGTGGTAATCAATACACTGATAACATAACCATTTCTGACTTGACTGTGGGTTTTCTCTCTATGATCATAAACATGATAACTTTTGACCGCTGAGTAGGCCGACAAGCACATCATTGATGTTGCAACAACCTACTCACCTAGGTGGGGAAAGTTTTTCATGCCACCGGACGGTATATTGGGATTGGGGTTATCATCTGCTTTTTCGGTTTTCCCTGCTGGCTCCCTGCTCGAAACACTTTTCAGTGAGGGAAAACTGGCTGATAGAGTATTTGCATTCAAGTTGAGTAAATCTGGTGAAGGCATACTGTACATTGGTGGAGTGGACGAAGAGCAGTACACAGGTGACATTACCTTTGTCAATGTAGTACAACCTGCCAACAAGGTGAGCTGAAATGTACCATTGAATTGCAGTCGTGAGACTCGTAACTACTCACCTTCACCATTAGGGATCATGGATGGTGATGGTGGACGATATTCGTGTCAATAACGAACCGGTGCTGGAGAGGCTAGTTGCGATAATCGACACTGGTGCCAACCACATTTTGGGTCATCCAGATCAAGTTTTGACACTGCACAAGGCCTATGGTGGTAAAGCTTTCAGAAATGGATGGTACACATGTAAGTTCTGATTGGGGTTTAAATTGTACTTTCCGGTCCATTGACAGCCCTATAGTCCCGTGCAATCACTTCCCGGACATGACTTTTACGTTTGGCGGCAAGCCATTCACGATCCCTGCTGGTCAGCTCAATCTCGGACCGGTGACGGAGGGCTCGTCCGATTGTTTCAGTGGAATTGTAGGCCCGGATGTGGATTTACGTAAGATATTCACTCTTCAGCCTACAACTACTTCAAACGTACTAATTACTGAACCCCTCCTTCCATCTGGACCAGCATTTGGGGACTGGGTTATTGGGTGCAAATTCCTAGAGCTCTTCTATACTGTGTTCAACATGGATTTTAAGCAACCTCAAGTTGGATTTGCGCATCTTGCATAATCGTCGGAAGCGTAGCACTCTTTTCCGGCATTGTCATCCCACTTGCTTATTCAGATCGCATCTACACATCGTTTGTTGATAAGACTCGTTTATGTCAGACGGTGTCTGTTCTGTCTCGTTATGACTGTCATATATCGGCAGTATAGTCTCCTTGCACAACCAGCAGTACCACGACCTTTTCATGAACCACGACCCCTTGCGATCCAGCTTCATTGTCGAGTATGGCGAGCAGCACCACTGGGATGACATCACTATGTACGTAGCAGGTCATTATCACCTCTGTAGACACCTCCAAAGCTGTCCAGTGACAGCTCAGATAGGTCCCACCACAGAAGAACGCAGATGCATCCAATACTCAATCTGAGGCTCCCCCCTGTTAGATCAGCCAGACGATCTCAAACCCGCCGCGGAGCTTGGGTGTAAAAGCTAATAGACGAAGGTAACCGCTGTAGAGCTCAAGACCACCCACGTAGATGAAGCTCTCGCCTGGGGCGATTGTGAAAGCGATGGCTTTAGCAAAGCACAATGCCGCACAGCTCGCAGACAAGTGGACGATCTCATTCGCAGGGCTGAGGAGGCTTTGGCCAAGCCGATAGAGACCGCGTTGGACACGACGATGCCTACGCCAGAGTCGGTGCCCGTACCAGCATCGAGGTAATTGTCTTGTTGGAGAAGAAAACAGACGAAAACAGGCATGCTCACCGGTTTCGAACCCCCGCCTGGAGTCCCAAGCCTAAACTCCCTTGGTTGCCCTTGCCATCTCTCGGACGTTGCCATCTCGGCTCATTTCGCATCTCGTAAAACCGTAGACAGATCCACGAACTGGAAAGCCCTCCGGGCTTTTGCCCACTCTTACATGCGCTCACGCCTCTCAGCTCACCTACCGCGAATCATTTGTCTGGTTCGCTGAAATCTCCATGGAAGTAAGTATTCCCCCCCAAGTTTCTTGCAAGACGAAGATTCACTCTGGCTGTCGACAGAACCCATCCCAGTTCCAGCTTCCGTCGACTTCCCAATGACCCGGTGGAATCGCTCTGTCAGACTCCGGCCGAATGCGCCCATGTCGTCAGGTCATCAACCTCGCCCTACGTCCAAGGTTCTCGAAATCCGTTTGGTCAACGTGTCCCAGCCATCGCCAACCAGATTGTGCAAGACGCGCCTCGAGTTATTCATTTTGGTCCTTTCGTCTCGTCATTTGCACCGAACCTTATCAGAGGGGCCGTGCCGTACCTTTAACGCAGCCACAGAACTTGGAAGAAGCGAGACAACGACACCAGATCGTCCAAACCAGACCCGCTGAGCCTATGCGCGAATGCCACGCCGTCGCCGCCACCGCCCGCAACATTTGCGTTTCACCGCGCCCTAAATTATCGGTGGTTGTATCGACGTCGTCAAACGTCGAAGTAACGGTCGGAATTCGCAAACTTTGGAGGGGGACGGTGAGCTCCAGGGGATTGAGGTACCGAGGGACGTCATCAGGAAACATGGTTGCTGCCCTGGATCGGTCGGGTCGAAAAGTGGTGAGTAGTCGGGGTGAATTGAAGCCCCTGGGGTGGGTGTCGCTTCCATTGTCGAGAGGCCCATGGGTACTGTCAGGTTGGGTGAGTATTGGTCGCTTGAACGAAAGCACTGCATGCAGCAGCTTTCGAGCAGCTCCAGATATTTTGCAACGAGCTGGGGTCTTCCACAGCGATTACTCGAAATCGGCTCGACTATCGACGTATTCAGTCATATGTTTACCGTAAACAACCTGCTGTCTTGTTGTCATGGATGCCGAGGACGGTCTTGGAAGATGATTTCAAAGTGAATCAACTTGGACGCCGTTCCGGTGCGTTCCCCACTGGCACCGACAGGAAACCGAAGGTTCGTATCCTGCGAGTGGAATATCACGTTCGTAAAGAACGTGTGATGTATCAGTGGAATACTGAAGCCATCTCAGGAGCATGGCGGTGTTTTTATACATCAATGATGTATCAATATTAATACTGACGCTTCTGCTTGCGGGTCGATGTATATAATTGATGTCACGGTACCATCAGCTTCACTGGCAGCCTGAAACAGGTACTATATCATCCGATTAGTTCCTATCAGTGATCATTACATCGTTGGTGTGGGTGGGAGTCGGCAATATTTAAGGCGGATATACCACCGCCGTCCGTCGCTCCTCGTCACACTTATGCTCACTTGTTTTTCAATACGCTTCACAGTTGTCGCAGTCATTGCTGCATTAGCTATTTCGGCCGCTTCAATACCCAAACCCAGTGGAAAAGGCAATGGAATTTCCATACCACTCACCAAATACTCTTCGTCGTTGAACTCCAAAAACAGTGACAATATTGATGGACTCAAGTCTGGCGCTATATCACGTACGACGTACGTGTCTGAGTCGTGAATCCTTTTAGTAACTCGATTTTCTCATTCGTCGTTTCAGCAAGCTTCTTCCTGGCTTGGAACATTCTGAAAGGAGCACAGCAACGAACCAACATTACTATGCTTCGACACAGAGCGGGTCTCAAAACCGGAAACGCGATTGGCTCACGGTTTCGGAGCTTGACATGGCTATGGACGACTCACAATGGCAGGGTCACGTTTGGGTGGGTACTCCTCCCAAACTCTTCTCTGGTAAGTTTTCCGTGCATTTAATAGCACACACGATTTCCAACCTGAATCGCAGTCCTTGTTGACACCGGTTCTAGGTAAGTATTTCATGTCGAGATCACCTACTCCCTTATTCAATCCGACCCAGCGATCTCATCATTCCAGCGTCTAACGGTGATAAGTACTGCCAAAGCCACGATCACCTCTTCAACGCTGCTTCGTCATCAACTGCCAAGAACTTGGGCAAGGAGTTTTTCGCCCTATTTGTAGATGGTGCATTTGCCAAAGGTAATCAATACACTGATAACATAACCATTTCTGACTTAAATGTGGGTTCTCTCTATGATCACAAACATAATAAATCTTGACCGCTGAGCAGGCCGACAAGCAGACCATTGGTGTCGCAACAACATACTCACCTAAGTGGGGAAAGTCTCAACTGCCATCGGACGGTATATTGGGATTGGGATTATCGTCTGCTGTTTCGGTTTTCCCCGATAACCCCCTGCTCGAAACACTTTTCAGGGAGGGAAAACTGGCTGATAGAGTATTTGCATTCAAGTTGACAAAATCTGGTGAAGGTATACTGTACATTGGTGGAGTGGACGAAGAGCAGTACAAAGGTGACATTACCTTTGTCAATGTATTACGACCTGCCAACCAGGTCAGCTGAAATTAAATGTACTAGTCATGAGACTCGTAACTACTCACTTTCACCATTAGGGAAGATGGTTGGTGGTGGTGGACGATATTCGTGTCAATAACGAACCGATGCTGGGAAGGCTAACTGCGATTATCGACACTGGTGCCAACCGTATTGTCGGTCCAGCAGATCAAGTTTTGACTCTGCACAAGGCCTATGGCGGTAAAGCTTTCAGAAATGGATGGTACACATGTAAGTTCTGATTGGGGTTTAAATTGTACTTTCCGGTCCATTGACAGCTCTATAGTCCCATGCAATCACTTCCCGGACGTGACTTTTACTTTTGGCGGCAAGCCATTTACGATCCCTGCTCGTGAGCTCAATCTTGGACCGATGAGGAAGGGCTCCTCCAATTGTTTCAGTGGAATCGTAGGCCCTAATAAGACTTTACGTGAGATATTCCCTCTTCAACTACTTCAAACATAATAACTACTGAACCCCTCTTGCCATCTGAACCAGCGGGTGCGACCTGGATTATCGGGTACAATTTCCTAGAGCTCTTCTATACTGTGTTCAACATGGATCCTAAGCAACCTCAAGTAGGATTTGCGCATCTTGCATAATCGTCGGAAGCGTAGCACTCTTTTCCGGCATTGTCATCCCACTTGCTCATTCAGATCGCATGTATCGTTCGTTGACAAGACTCTTTCATGCCAGACGGTGTCTGTTCTGTTTCTTTCTGACATCCTCATTACTTCGACGTCGTTCAAAGTGTATATAAACTAGTGTAGGACCCGTCGAACAGAACCAAGGTCACCGAGACCGTTTCGTTTACTGTCCGCTATCATCTTACTTATGTTGACTGTAAACTCTCTTGATAGAATCATAACCTTTGTCAGTGTAGCACACTCGTCATGTATTAATCAGAAACTTCACATCCGATCGAAAGTCATTGACCCAATGTTGCCGACATTAACTGACAGAAATGTGACAGTAATAAATGTCACTACGTAAATCCGTTTTGTCTGATCAGTGTTCGCACAACGATATGGATGTATATGCCATAGGTCCATTTTGACTGAAAATCGAGTGAGATATCGAACGTCAATCAATTTTCCGCAACTTATTTCCCATCGCAGCTCTCGCACTGAAGCTAGCTTTGGCTTGTTGTGAGTATTCAGAGCATTATTATCTTTCTCGACGATCAATCTTGGTGAACTCAGGTTGATTTTGGCACGCCAGCCTTCTGCTGTTCAAAAAGTGTCAGGTATACCAAATCAAACACTGCTCGTGGAAGAGGAAGCGCATCTAGTTTTCCTGGGTGTGCATACTCACTACGTTGGTAATCGATGTGTGATTGCACGTTGTATCGCCAGTGAGCGGGCCGCTCATCTATGCTCGCTTCGGGATAGCAAAGACCACACGCGACAGGAACATTGCGACAGGTAGGGTATGGCACGGGTCAGCATCACCAACACCAACACCAACACCAACACCCGCGCCCCCACCCTCGCCCTCACTGTGAGTATCTGACCCAGAAAATCGCGAGGGCAACGTGCAGGCGCGACTGCACAACGCGCGCGATCGTGCACGTTGCATGATCGTTTCTGTATGCTGGGACAGGGACGGGCATGGGGATGGGGCAGACAGGCGAGAGCGACGGTCGTCATCGTTGTGACGTCGTGGGATGAACATGTGGCAGGGGCGCAGGGGCAGACATGGCGAGGGCGACAGTCGTCGTTGTCGTCGTGTTGTCTTGGGATCGGGAGATGGGGATGGGAGGGAGGAGGAGGAGGAGAACGGCGATGGTGAGGGCGATGGTGAGCCGAGAGCGACGAAAGCGTGCAGCAGCAACTGCACAACACGCACCATCGTACGCGTTGCGTGATCGCTTCTGCAGGCTAGGGAGAGGGATGGGCGGGGGTGGGTTAGACAGGGCGGGGGCGACGGCGACGGTTGTAGTCGTGGTCGTGTCGTTGTCGTTTAAGTCATTTGAGTTGTCGAGTTGGCGAGCGAAAGGACAGCCTGAGCGCGACGCGTCATCTCGTCGTCGTCGAGAGGGTGCGAGCGGGGTAGCGACGTGTGGCGACCGTCATGTGCCCTCAATTGAACGAGAGCTTATACAGTAATGTTAAATAGTCCATAGGTAGTGAACGAACGTTGAGAGAAGAGACAACAGTCCGTCGAAGCGATCGTTGTACAAGCCTTGAGTTTCCTTTTTCAGTTGTGACAGTGAGCAAATGTTTTTGCTCGTTTTCTCGATTCCCTTGACTTGCCAGAAAGTTGTCTGTCAAGTTCAGGCTAATAACATTCTGGCACTAGTATATTCAAGGTCAGTGGGCTCATGAACCTTTACTGGCAGCGAGGACCAAGTTGATGATGTTCATCACCTCGTCCCACCTCTTATCTTCTCGCCACGAAATTGTCTGGTCTTCCCCGAGGGTAAGCGCCTGGTAGAGAGGCCTTGTAGGCCTTTCCTCGGTTCGAGAATCTCAACCTCTGCGATAGCATCCCACCAGGCGACTGCCACTTTTTCTGCGAATCAAATTCGGAACACAAAGTGGAAACAGCAATCCGTGCCGTGGGTGACATATCGTAAGAACAAAGAAAGAGAGTGATCAAATGTCAGAACCGAACGCAGATTGCTTGCCTACATCCTCCCCTCAGCCTTTTGGCCTGACCTACTCAGGCGTCCACCTGATCTCGTACCTCGCCATCGGGAAATACGCGTCGTAAAATTCCCTCAGGATTCGACATCCGCAGGGTTCGTGCACTTGTCCGTCGCCCAAGATCTCCCCCATTCACAGATCCGCTTCTTCTGCGCGCGCATCGTTCACGAGGGACTTCAAAATCGAGCGAGTGTAGTACCGCAGGACATTCGATTACACATTGATGAAGTGGAACGTTGTAGTATTGAAAGACGACTTGGAATTTCTGAATCAAGGATGTTCTTGTTGAAGCACATATTTGCAAGTCCGATCTCAGAGGCGATCCATGCGGTCAGTTTACTGCAAGACTCCAGGTCATCTGGACACTTTCAGAGATCAGAACCGCGGTCCTGGGCAGCAACTCGTAATATGTCGGACTATCATTACCAGAATTTGTCCGATTTATGTAAATACTGTTATAGAGATGACGAAAATAGGAGAATGGAAAGATAAAGCGATAACATCCGAAGCGTCGTGAAGTCGTGAATATGTATCTAATAAAATTGTGAGTGATGCGGTACAAATGCGAGAAGGATATGAGATGTGTTATGATATCAGTCCAAGTTTGGAAAGCAAGAAGAATTTAAGATCATAAGCGCAGTAAGAATGCGTATCAGAGTTTGGAAAACAAGAAGATCTTAAGATCATGAACGCAGTAGAGCGATCGGGGAATATTAAAATTAAGGATCTTGCATCGGCCAGCCGTTGCTTATCGCCATTGGCGTCATTTAGAGATTGTAGGTTTGGTCGAGAGTTGCAGTGTGGAATGCCTGATGGTGAATTCGGCATAGAGAACGAGAGGCCTTGTGGGTTTTGGGTAGGGTAACCGTATTGTTGGTCGAGAGTTCGGAAGAGTTGGGGGATCGGTGTGGAATGCCTGGTGGTGAGCACTAGCGTTCAGTGTAGAGAACGAGAGGCCTTGCGAGGTTTAGTAATGGAAAGATGCTGCATCCGAGTCGGTAGGGTAATTATAACCGTATACCCCGTCAAAAGTCGGAAGAGATGGGGGATAGTATGCATCGTAAATGCTGTATGTCGAGGAAAAGGATGTCGTGGTAGGTGCAGGGCTGTAGAGAGGGTATGGTAGCGTGGGGGCGACATAAGATGGAGTAAGAGCTTCGGGTCTCTGCGGGTAATATAATGGCCAGGTAAAATCGGTATCATCATACAGTGCGCTCAGGCTTGTGGTCCGATTCACCGCGGGGAGAAGAGGCTCAGCAGGTAGGTCGAAGGTTGAGAGCGTCTGCTCCTGACCCTGGATTAGCTCAGGTGACAACAGCTGTGTGTATCCTGCTTCGGTCGATTGAGGGGAAAGAGATTCATGTGTGTGAGCACTGGGTGCGTCAACCTGCGGATCGTTGACTTGTGGGTGTTCGGGGATCAACTTGGTGCTGTATGCCGCAAAGGTGTTCCGACTGTCCACACTGCTGCTAGCGACACGAGAGAGAGGAGCGGTCTGATCCAAATCAAAGGGTATCCCGAGAGTAGAAGCGCCAGATACATCCGAAGATGCGGACCCAGCCGATCCGCTCGTCGAGCTCGTGGACGGTGAAGAATACGGGGCAACTCTACGTTGTCGACGTTTTTCTTTCAGAGCTTTTCCTTTTCCTTTTCCTTTTCCTTTGGGGATGTATTCGTGCTGACTTTTGCGGTGCCTGGTAAGGGAGGAGGGGTCGCCGTAGGCAGAGGTACATCCAGGTTCTGGGCATTTATGTGGACGTTCGCCAGTACTACTACGAGTCAGTGACACGCGTCTTCCCTCATCTGTGGCACTCACTGGGTATTGAGGTGGGCCTTGAGATTATTGAGCTGAAGCGTCTTGTGATTGCATCCCTCCCAGTGACAATAAAGCAGACTGTTGAGTCCGATCAGTTTTGCGTCAGAAAAGAAAATGTCTGAGATCCACGTACTTATTCGGCCGGTCGTGCATAAACATGTGCCGACGAAGATCAGCTTTTCGAGTGAAAGTCTGCCCGCAGCCCGACAAGGTACACTTTACCACCTGCTGAAGAAATAGGTGAGTGGCGCGTTGGCTCAAGTTCAGATGAGAACGTACATGAGTCACCATGATACCAGGCAATGGAAGAGAGGATTGGGGAGAGGTATATATGCGAGGATGGATGAGAGCGGTATATGCGAAGAGGGATAGGAGTCTGTGAAGAATTATGAATATGTGCCAGTGTGGAATGAGCAATGGGAAGATCGCGCGTACCACGACTGGAGATCCACACCTCGTGACAAAGCACGTGTGTCCACAACTCGAGCGATTGCATTCGAGCAACTTTTCATAGCCACAACGAGATTACCCTGTAAAGACATAAGTCATGTTCAAAGTCAAAGCTTCAAGGGGTGTCACTCGCGCACGGCATTGAACCACTCAGTTATCGTTTATTGTACCAAATTGTTCAAAATGCGTGATTGCGTCTGGACATGTTCTCCACAATTACCCACTAGGGTAAAATTTTCAGTGGCTCGGGACACGCATTCACGGATGTCCCTCGTTCCTGCGGGGACTACTTTCATGGAGATCAGCATTGAATTAGAAAGTAGCTGAAGAAGGGGATGATCGCCTGGACCTTCTTCCTAAGACAATCCCATTCGGGTGCTTACATGATCCATCGCAAATGGAAAAATAACCCCTGATTCAGTGTGACTGTTCAAAAACTTAAATTAGCCAACGAACGAATGAAGCACCTACTGTCAGATATTGATTTTTATGAGAAAAGTATCTGATTATCTTCAGTCGTGATTGCACTAGTGGATCACAAGGACAAGCGGGGTTAAAGCAACCTACGCAACCTACACTCTGCCATTATAGACGTTCTCACTCGTGGACTGCAAAGGCAAAAATTGTTCATGATGATTCAGAAGCAAAATATGTAACACATGCCACGTGCGGTTGAAACCTGCCAGAGATCTGGTAGAAAAGCGTAGTATCGCCGATCAGTACATAACAGATCGATTTGACTGCTCCACGGGATTCAAATATGCAAACCCGTGGCTCAAGCGAATCGATACGGTAGAAAATACAATGGACTCAGAGGAAGCACCCAGTCGACTGACCACCCCCATACCGGGCCCGACAATCATCATCTTCGCAAAGAAATGTTTCCTGGCGGTTGTGGACGAGCCATGCGTAAACCATCAAGCCAAGTGGCCCCGTCCCGATGACTTTGCATGAAATGCAAACCTAGTACTCACACTGCCTCCCCTCCTCTGGCGGAGTCTATACAGGAGCTTCTGACATATAAGTTGAGCGGTGCGATGACTTTGATGCACGCGGTGGCTCAGATATCGCGGTGAACGATTCTGGGTCAGGAAAACAGCATTGGACCTCCAAGGGGACGTCGGATCGGTCCTCTGACGTTCGCAAAAAATCTATCAAAGGCAGAAGGTCAGTAAAGCCATATGCATTAGCATTAGCTGGTTCGTGGTAGAGCACTCACAGACTGTGGCAAGTTCAAGGAGCGGACACGTTGATGGTTGAGAAGAGACAACCGTTCGGAATCGGCCTCAAACTGCTTCGGACTTCGAATACGTACCCACCGTGTGGCGGCCATGTGGTAAGCAGCCAGTGCAATCCGGCGAGGGCTCGGAAAGTATAACGATTGTTTCCATCGCTCTCAGGACGAATGCTGGCGATCGCAGTGTCCCTTCAGCGTACGAATTCATGTCAGGAAAAATATCGTATGTATAGAGATCCGTTCGCAACCAAGCGCGCTGGCGTGACACGGTCCAGTGGCGTGGGACTCGCCCAATCGAGGAACGGCATCTTTTTTTTTTCAGTACATGGCCTTCGATTGGCAAACCCATTCTGGGTACGGATACATCCTGATACACGATACTATACGATTCAGAAAGACGGAAACAAAAACAGTACGCACCAGAGAGAGCTCTGCAAGGACCATGAAAAAAAACTGCTATGGTCCTATGGAAATGAAAGCTAGCCAAGCGGCGTACAGATACGAAATGAAATTAAACGGTGCAGGATTCCAAGAACTGCTAGCACCGAGGAACTGGTAGATCGATTTACCCCTTGGAGAGGAAGAAAAACAGTGAATACAACCTATCGCGTAGAAGAAGAACATACCTCATGTGTATCCCTCAAGTGCTACACCGGCTCGCTTATTCGAAAGAGGTGAGTCGAATCCTGTTGTACGGATGGCGAAGAGCGATCCCGCATTGGCACGGTGCCAACGTGGGGACCGCATGGCAGCACAAAAGTGCAAGCGAAGTTCCTGGAAAGGCCTCGCGTGCCCGCACCACCTGTGAGATTTCCCCCCTTCTCTCTCTCTTTCTCTCTCTTTCGATCAGGAAGACCCCCTCCTCCCCCACTCATGCGCCCCACTCTGCAACCAATCTATTCGGAGTCACGACATCGTATCGCCACAGTCGCCTCTGCGTCTGGCCAACTTCCTCGATATGGCTTAAGGTTGGTAGTTGAACTCTAAACGGATTCGGATGGGCAGTGGTCGGGGTAGCGGCAGCCCCCTGACGAAAGCTTTGGCAGGTTCGAAACCGCTACCCACTGCTCCCTTACCTGCACCTACTCGTAATGCACATCGCTTGCCCGATGGCCCGACCCTGATCCTCGGAGCGGAGTGTCCCGACGGGCGAGCAAGCAGGCATGACCGCCCGAGTGTTTCTCTTCGCACACAGACAAAGGACTATGGCAGAAGGCCATAGTCTGGCATGCTCTTGGAGCTCATCTTCACACGTTCGAAGAATATCACAATTCTTGCCTGGACTAGAATGTCAGAAAGTCATCACAGCTACCTCCCTTCCGATCTCACCATCTACGAACAATTTTTTTCTCTCCCATACTCCAATCCCCATTGACCGCGGTTTCGACATAGGAACCCGGGTGGTCTGGCGACCAGACCGTCTGCGTGTAGTAGTACTCCTATGGGATGAGGTTGGGTAGGCGAGGAATGCGAATGTAGGACGTCGAGCGGGATAGGCTTCGGGAGCACTAGAGAGCCGGACGGAGGAAGTCGGGAGGGAGTGGGTAAAAGCAAAGATGTGCATTGGAGGGATCGCTGGACGCGCTTGGTATCAATCCTGGTGGGGTCGCGTCGGTGGTGACTCTGGTGAGAGTGCTGTTTGAGGATGTCAATGGAGATGGTTACAGTCCGAGGACGATCGTGCAAGAGAAGATACTGTCGCAGAGGGAGAAGTACTGTAAATGATTGGAATAATAGACACCCACAGATGACGGCCGGGGTCAATTTCCCCAGCCACCTGGCAGGTCCCACGGTTAGCGCTTTAGCCATGAGGCCAGTTCACCCTCCCGCCATTCTGGTTCCAACCCCAACCCTCCGGAAACTCTCAGGACGCGGATTCCGCGACCGACCTTCTAGCTGGTAATGTTCCAGTACTAAATGAAAGTCGTTGGTACAATTCTGAACCACCAACAGTTCGCCCAACACATTGCAGATTCATCGCTTGCAATGCCGCCTTCCACTATCAACGTCGTAGTTTTCGGTGAATGTGGAGTCGGAAAAAGCTCCGTCATCAACCTCATTGCTCAGAATGATGTTGCTCAGGTTTCATCTCGGTGGGGCGGTTGCACACTGCAATCCACCCGATACCTCATTCCATTCGATGGCTTGAATTTTGCCGTCTTCGATACCGTCGCCTTCAAGCGTCCCGGATCTGGAGTAAATGGCTTCCTGGAGGCCTTCGAGAACGCGTACGAGCTCATAGTTGAGCTCAGTGCCACTGGTGGCGTTCACCTTTTGCTATTCTGCATGAGGAGGGGAAGAATATCGAAGACCGTGACAGAGCACTACCGGTTGTCCGTTGAGTGTCTCTGCAATGCATTGAAGGTTCCCATAGCACTTGTCATCACCCACTGCGAGATGAATTACGAAATGGAGGACTGGTGGAGGGACAACAAGAAAGATATAGAGTTCTACGGCCTCAAGAATGACGGTCACGCCTGTATCACAGCGACCCGGGGATTAAAAGGTGTATTCCAAGACCGGTTCAGCGAGTCACAAACGACGATCCGCAGACTTCTGAAGGACTGCGCGCTCAAACACGCCTACCCACTAAAAACGGACTCCTGGTTCGCGCAGCTCCGCAATGGGTCAAAGACTCTCATTGGGAAGTCTAGGAACTCGAAAAGGCGGGATATTGAGAAGGTATTGACACGGCGCTGCGGACTTGACCATGATACCGCGAAGAGGACTGTGGACATAATGGAGAAAGTTGATTCTAAGACGATGGACGTGGAGGATGGTGTCACTGCCCGTGCGAGCGTGCAGGATGATATTGACATAGCGCCAGGCGATCCAGAGACGAAGGGCGGGCAAAGGACTTACGGTGGCGAGGCTGCACCCAAAGTTTCGAACAATAAATCAGCGGAGGACTGTGTAAGGTGTTCTTCTTTGTCTTGACTTCTTAGCAGACTTAGACTTTATTAACAGGAAACGGGTTCATGTGCGTTTATTATCAACCCGATTCATGCTTCTCAAACCCATTTTATCTTTCCACACATAGCACGAAAAATTGCCGAACTCGAGAAAACTATCGGGGTACTCCGTAATCAAATTACCGCTGTGGAGCAGGCCGCAGACGCAAAGGAATATAGTCTTATACAAGTCATCCACGTACACGAGAACATGCACGAATGCGAACTTCTGTATATTTGCGGTTGCATTTATGATGCCGTGAAGCTTCTCGTCAAGATTACAAGTGATGTAACCGAGGATCTGAGAAACAACATGTTTCTCGTCAGACGGCTTTCTGGTAAGTTTCTGCACAGCCTCGTAATTTCGACAATCCAATCGATGCCATTAGAATTTTCGGACCGATGTGTACCGAGGCTTCCGCTGCGGGAAAACATGATGAGGCACTGTCAGCCTACTCCGCCGTATTGTCACTTACACCCTCGCCTCCGAATACTGTGGTCATGGGATGGGCGAGGTGGACATCAATCCGTTGCTCGGCAGATGAGGCATTGTGCACTGCGACCAAGGTATGGATTACCTGGTAGTCCCCAGTCACACGATGAATATTGCTCCATTCAGTTCATGCTCCCGATATTCAATGTTTATCGGGCGATCTGTGATGTTCTCGAAGAAGACGATCGTGTTCCAGAGGCGGTCGAATGTTTCCGACGGATGCTGAACGAATTACCAGAGATGATGTCCGCTCCAAAAGAACGAAAGGAATGGGAAATCGGTGAGTGGTTGGCCTGGTAACACTGGGGACGAATCCGAGATCTTCTTCAGATTTCCGACGACGCTGTACCGAGAGACTCAAGAGACTAGTGGACATAGTAATGGACTCCAGGCAGGTTGTTTCGAGGAGCGGAGACACAGCACTGAGTGCGCAGAAATATGATTCGAACTATCGGAGGGGGTGTCGGCTCCAAGGAACGAACGGAATGGGAAATCAGTGAGTAGTTGAAATAGTAATACCGGGAGATCTATCTGAGATCCTCCCCAGATTTCCGACGACACTGTACAGAGAACCTTGAAACCTTAGGGGACACAGCAACGGACTCCAGGAAACATGACGAAGCAATTGCATGCTACTCCAATGCATTGTCGCTCGACCCTGCAAACACAAGAATTATCGTCAAGTGCTGCCGGGCACGCACATGTTTCCTGGACGATGAGCTTGTCAACGCTACAAAGGTGTGGACAAAGTAGCATGTCACGGGAAGTGGACATTAGTGACTATATTATCAGGATATCGAGCTCAACCCATCGTGCTACGAGGGGTACAAGAGAAAACATGCTGTATTACATAGTATGGGACGTTACGGGGAAGCATTCGAAGCATTCGAGATGATGTTTTCAAATCTGGAGCAATCACCCGATCCACAGATTTGCAGTGCGTTGTTCAATGAAGATTGAAAACGAGGTGTGCTGATTTCATTTCGATCTTAGACCTCCGTAGTCGATACCTCGATACGACACCCCTCATTCGAGAGGTAATCGAGCGTACCATCCGCGACACACCCAGCGTACTCATCGACGTGACTACTGGTTGCTTGAACGACAAAGCACTGCAAGCAGCAGCTTTCGAGAACGTCAGGCAGTCATCACAGCTACCTCCCTTCCGATCTCACCGTCTACGACCAAATTGTTCCCCGTCATCTTCCACTTGCCATTGCGGAGATTGATACAAAAATCACGGCACTGCAGTTATCCTGGACCTCACGCAACCTGTCCCTGGCTACCAGATTATATGAGCAACTAGATCAGCTCTCACGTCTATCCCTCATCGCCGGTCAAATAAGACTTTCTGGTCTGGTTTTCCCCCTCACTGATCCAATTCGCGTGTTGGAACCCGGACATGACTCCAACTCGAGCACTCCTTTTTATCGTGCCACGACGCACGTTCTTGGAAATGTACTGATCCAGACGGAAGATGACCTGTCGAGGACGAAGCGTTTAGTTCTCATCCATCCCTGGATCACCCCTCTACTGGATGCAGATTTCGTGGACGACTCTCTCGAATTTGATCTAGCGACTCGTGCAAGGAGGCTCGTCTTTCGGCTGAGGCAGCCGTTCGGTGCGCTTTTGCTTACCTCGCGGGGACGGGAGCCATACAGACGGGTGGCTACGGACAGCTTCATCGAGACTCAGGTTCGGCAGGAGGCGACGTTGGAGGAGTTGGTGGATAGTGTTCGTACGGTCGACATTCTGTAGTCATTAATTCAGACATATTCCCTTCTAAATGGACGTCGAGTACTTACTGTAGAACTGGGGACTCATGTATCATGGATGATCGCTTGTCACCAATGTATTTACGGTGATCCCGTGTCGCAAGAGAACAAGGGCAACCCGCCTCATCTGTTTACCGTGACCACCCTGCTGTCTTGTTGTCATGGAATCCTGCCAAGGACGGTCTTGGAAGATGATTTCAAAATGTAACAGATTGAACGCCGTTCACGGTTCAGTTGCGTTCCCCACAGACAGGAAACCGAATGTTCGTCTCCCAGTGCGAATAGAAGATCACGTTCGTAAAGAACGTGTGATGTATCAGTGGAATAGTTCTGCCATCTTTTTTTTTTTTTTTTTTTTTTTTAAATCAATTTTTGTCTCGTGTGGAGTGTATATACTCTATGAGTTCTGCCATCTCAGAGGCATGCCTGCAGTGTTTTGATACATCAATGATGTATCAATATATCAATAGTGACGCTTCTGAATGCGGGTTTAATAATTTATACAAGTGATGTACTACCATCAACTTCACTGGCAGCCTGTAGCAGGTATATCATCTGATTTGTTCTTACAGTGATCGTTACATCGTTAGGAGTCGGCAATATTTAAGGCGGACATACCACGGTTCGTCGCTCCTCATCGTACTTATGCTCACTTGTTTTTCAATACGCTTGACAGTTGTCGCAGTCATTGCTGCATTAGCTGTTTCGGCCGCTTCAATACCCAGACCCAGGGGGAAAGGCAATGGAATTTCCATACCACTCACTAAATACTCTTCGTCGTTGAACCCCAAACACAGTGACAATATCGATGAACTCAAATCTGGCGCTATATCACATACGACGTGCGTGTCTGAGCCTGAGTTGTGATTCATTTTACTCGATTTTCTCATGCGTCGTTTCAGAAAGCTTCTTGCTGGCTTGGAAAACTATGAAAGGAGCACGGGAACGATCCAACCTTATGCTTCGACACAGAGCGGGTCTCAAAACTGGAAACGCGATTGGCTCACGGTTTCCGAGGTTGACTTGGCTCTGGATAAGAAGTTATGGTATGGTCACATTTGGGTGGGTACTCCTCCCCAACTCTTCTCTGGTAAGTTTTCCGTACATTTACTGCAACACATGAATGCCAATCTTCATCATAGTCCTGTTTGACACAGGTTCTAGGTAAGTATTTCCTGTCGAGACCACCTACTCCCTTGTTCAATCCGACCCAGCGATATCATCATTCCAGCGTCTAACGGTGATAAGTACTGCCAAAGCCACGATCACCTCTTCAACGCTGCTTCGTCGGCAACTGCTAAGAACTTGGGCAAGGATTTTTTCGCCCCATTTGTAGATGGTGGATTTGCCGAAGGTAATCAATACACTGATAACATAACCATTTCTGACTTAACTGTGGGTTCTCTCTCTATGATCACAAACATAATGAATTTTGACCGCTGAATAGGTCGACAAGCATACCATTGGTGTCGCAACAACATACTCACCTATGTGGGGAAAGTCTTTTATGCCACCGGACGGCGTATTGGGATTGGCTTTATCATCTGCATTTTCGGTTTTCCCTGATAACCCCTGGCTCGAAACACTTTTCAGAGAGGGAAAACTGGCTGATAGAGTATTTGCATTCAGGTTTACTAAATCTGGTGAAGGTATACTGTACATTGGTGGAGTGGACGAAGAGCAGTATACAGGTGACATTACCTTTGTCAATGTATTACGACCTTCCAACCAGGTCAGCTTAAACGTACCATTGAGTTGCAGTCGTGAAACTTGTAACAACTCACTTTCACCATTAGGGATCATGGATGGTAATGGTGGACGACATTCGTGTCAATAACAAACCGGTGCTGGGAAGGCTAGCTGCGATAATCGACACTGGTGCCCACCACATTTTGGGTCCACCAGATCAAGTTTTGAAACTGCACAAGGCCTATGGTGGTAAAGCTTTCAAAAAGGGATGGTACACATGTAAGTTCTGATTGGGGTTCAAATTGTACTTTTCGGTCCATTGATAGCCTATAGTCCCATGCAAGCGCTTCCCGGACGTGGCTTTTACTTTTGGTGGCAAGCCATTTACGATCCCTGCTCGTGAGCTCAATCTTGGACCGGTGAGATGGGGCTCGTCCAATTGTTTCAGTGGAATCTTAGCCCCGAGTGTGCAATTACGTAAGATGTTCCCTCTTCAGCCCACCACAGCGCACTAACTACTGAACCCCTCTTGCCATCTGGACCAGCATTTGGGGCCTGGGTTATCGGGTGCACATTCCTTGAGCTCTTCTTTACTGTGTTCAACATGGATTCTAATCAACCGCAAGTTGGATTTGCGTATCTTGCATAATGAAATCGTGGAAGCATAGCACTTTTTTCCGGGCATTGTCATCTCACTTGCTTATTCAGATCGTATGTACCGTTCGTTGATAAGACTCGTTTATGTCAGACTCTCTCGTCGAACTCCGTGTTCTCAAATGCAGCCCGAGCCTGTCCGTCCTCCCAATACTCCTTTCCTCCGCGCCCAACCTCGCGAAGTTGCAGGTCAGCGCGTCACGAATGGAGTATTGGATTTCCTAGCCACAAAGACAACTGGGCCATCCCATGTCGTGCGCTAAAGCATGTCGACTTCTCCCGGTATTCCGACCCCATGACATCGAGCTTGTACACTTTCGTTAGGACTCGCGTGAAACATGCTTCTGGATCGGCGGAGAAGGGCGCCGTCGTCGCATCCTCAACGTGGACGGATCTCCAAACATCGAAGCCCACATGCTGTCATGGTTTAGGTCAAAAATCACTCGTTTCAGCTGTGTATACGCTACGAAAAAAGACTTTAAACAAGGATTGAAGGTGAAATCCGCAGGTGTAGTATAGTACCTCGAGCCCAAGTCCCATAGGATACCCAGAGGCATCCTAGGGTATCGTTCGCATGGTGGCCGTGTAGGAGGGTGAGATCGCATCTATACTTATAGTGTTGTTCAATCGTTCAGTAACATGGAAGTGTATTTGTTACCCATAATAGTTGTCGTAAAGCCCTACTGTCTGTCAAGTTCAGGCTGATTTCAGGTTTTATTACATTCTGGCACCAGTCTATTCAAGGTCAGTGGGCTCACGAACCTTCTCCAGGCAGGACCTTGATGATGTTCATCACCTTGTCCCACGTCTTATCTTCTCGTCACGCGTTTGTCTGGTCTTCCCTGATGGTAAGTGCCTAGTTGAGAGGCCTCGTAGGCCTTCCCTCGCGTTCGAGAATCTCAACCTCTGTGTCGATAGCATCCAACCAGGCGACTGCCACTGTTTACTGTGAGTCTGTGAATTCGAAACACGGAGTGCCCATAAACAGCGATCCGTGCCGTGGGTGACATATCCTTAGGAAAAAAGAAAGAGAGATCCAATGTCAGAACCGAACGCAGTTGCTTGCCTAGTACATCCGAGCGTCACCTTTTGGCCTGACCTGCTCGGGCGTCCACCTGATCTCGTACCTCGCCACCGTCGAGAAACCCGCGTCGTAAAAGTTCCGCACGGGTGCGTGCACTTGTCCGTCGCTCAAGATCTCCGCCATTAACCGTTCCGCATCGTTCGCGAGCGTCATGTACTTGTTCACGAGGGGCTTCGAAAACGCCGAGCGAGGGTAGTACCGCAGGACATTCGGGTACACATTGATGAAGTGGAACGTTGTAGTATTGAAAGACGACTTGGAATTTCTGAATCAAGGATGTTCTTGTTGAAGCACACATTTGCAAGTCCGATCTCAGAGGCGAGTTCATGCGGTCAGTTGAATCATTGCAAGGCTCCAAGTCATCTGGCCACTTTCAGAGATCACAACCGCGGTCCTGTGCAGCAATTCTTTAGGCTTGTAATAGTTTTAGGACCATCGTTAGGAAAATTTGTCTGATTTATGTAAATACTGTTATAGCGATGATGAAAATAGGAGAATAGAAAGATAAAGCGATAACATCCGAAGCGTCGTAAAGTCATGAATATGTATCTAATAACATTGTGAGTGATGCGGTACAAATGGGAGAAGGATATGAGACGTGTTATGATATCAGTCCAAGTTTGGAAAGTAAGAAGAATTTAAGATCATAAGCGCAGTAAGAATGCGTATCAGAGTTTGGAAAACAAGAAGATCTTAGGATCATGAACGCAGTAGAGCGATCGGGGAATATTAAAATTAAGGATCTTGCATCGGCCAGCCGTTGCTTAGCGCCATTGGCGTCATTTGGAAATTGTAGGTTTGGTTGAGAGTCGCAGTGTGGAATGCCTGATGGTGAATTCGGCATAGAGAACGAGAGGCCTTGTGGGTTTTGGGTAGGGTAACCGTGTTGTTGGTCAAGAGTTCGGAAGGGTTGGGGGATCGGTATGGAATGCCTGGTGGTGAGCACTATCGTTCAGTGTAGAGAACGAGAGGCCTTGCGAGGTTTAGTAATGGAAAGATGCTGCATCGGTAGGGTAATTATAACCGTATACTTGGTCAAGAGTCGGAAGAGATGGGGAATAGTATGCATCGTAGATGCTGTATGTCGAGGAAAAGGATGTCGTGGTAGGTGCAGGACTGTAGAGAGGGTATGGTAGCGTGGGGGCGACATAAGATGGAGTAAGAGCTTCGGGTCTCTGCGGGTAATATAATGGCCAGGTAAAATCGGTATCATGATACAGTGCGCTCGGGCTTGTGGTCCCATTCACCACGGGGAGAAGAGGCTCAGCAGGTAGGTCGAAGGTTGAGAGCATCTGCCCCTGACCCTGAATTAGCTCGGGTGACAACAGCTGTGTGTATCCTGCCTCGGTCGATTGAGGAGAAAGAGATTCATGTATGAGACCACTGGGTGCGACAACCTGCGGATCGTTGACTTGTGGGTGTTCGGGGATCAACTCGGTGCTGTATGTCGCAAAGGTGTTCCGACTGTCCACACTGCTGCTAGCGACACGAGAGAGAGGAGCAGTCTGATCCAAGTCGAAGGATATCTCTGGAGTAGAAGTGCCAGATACACCCGAAGATAGATCCAGTGGGGACCCAGCCGATCCGCTCGTCGAGCTCGTGGACGGTAAAGAGTACGGGGCAACTCTACGTTGTCGACGTGTTTCTTTCAGAGCTTTTCCTTTTCCTTTTCCTTTGGGGATGTATTCGTGCTTGCTTTTGCGGTGCCTGGTAAGGGAGGAGGGGTCGCCGTAGGTAGAGGTACATCCAGGTTCTGGGCATTTATGTGGACGTTCGCCAGTACTACTGCGAGTCAGTGATACGCGTGTTCCCTCATCTGTGGCACTCACTGGGTATTGAAGTGGGTCTTGAGATTGTTGAGCTGAAGCGTCTTGTGATTGCATCCCTCCCAGTGACAATAAAGCAGACTGTTGAGTCGGATCAGTTTTGCGTCAGAAAAGAAAATGTCTGAGATCCACGTACTTATTCTCCGGGTCGTGCATGTCCATGTGCCGACGAAGATCAGCTTTTCGAGTGAAAGTCTGCCCGCAGCCCGACAAGGTACACTGTACCACCGGCTGAATAAATAGGTGAGTGGCGCGTTGGCTCATGTTCAGATGACAACGTACATGAGTCTCCATGATACCAGGCAATGGAAGGGAGGATTGGGGAGAGGTATATATGCGAGGATGGATGAGAGCGGTATATGCGAAGAGGGATAGGAGTCTGTGAAGAAGTATGAAGATGTGCCAGTGTGGAATGAGCACTGGGAAGATCGCGCGTACCACGACTGGAGATCCACACCTCGTGACAAAGCACGTGTGTCCACAACTCGAGCGATTGCATTCGAGCAACTTTTCATAGCCACAACGAGATTACCCTGTAAAGACATAA